>BACB01005485.1:0-223846 GCA_000338015.2 Ganoderma multipileum BCRC 37180 | reverse complement strand
ATGCTAGAAGTTGTGCGCATACACCTTACATAGCGCAGGAGAGAGTGAAAGCGAAACGGAGGCTCACCAGCAACCTGTCGAAGTCCTCGGGTGTCTCTTGTTCGAGTAGGGCCTTGCCCTTCATCTTCTTTCGTTTCTCGGTTTTAGGTTTCGCGTTGTTGGTCGTGTTGGTGTCGTAAGGGATTGCGAAATAGTTCTCTTTGCCGTTGGCATCCGATTCTGCGGGGTCTATTGGAGAGGTAAGCATCTGGAAGTCAGAGGACGACGGAATGCGCCTCGAGGGAAGGATGCTTTTAAACATGGCTGGTGTCGCTTAGAAGGAGGTGGACGAATAGAAAGGAATGAGGGGCGGGGGAGGCGGGAGAGCCTGCAGACGTGGACGGCAATGCACAAGTTCCGAGCAGGTCTGAGCAACGCGAGCGCCCAAACTCGAACCTCCGCCGCGTGGCCACTAGCCGCCCATCCATCGACGCGTCCCGTCACGTGCTCGCGTCTCATTATTTGGCGCTACCCACGCGAAGCCGCACTTCAAACGTCGACCATCACCATGTAGCACTGCCTGTCATCGATGCTCTCCACCACCACAATGCCTACGGATACCAGTACCCTATCGTCTATTCGACCCTCTGGATATATGCGCCACGAACGCTTTCGAGAGGTACCGCGCCCACCTTGGTGACCTCGTCAGACGCAGCGCTTAACCCTCCAACAGGCGGGTGATGCCAATGAACAGCTCGTAGACTGGTCTTGCTACACTCACCTCATGAAAGAACACGATGACGCCATGGTCCGAGCTTGGAAGGAAGAAATCGATACCTTGCTAGTTATCGTGAGTGATTTCTATCGTTCCCCGCAGCGGACCAGTTCTTTACCAATTGCAGGCTGGTCTTTTTTCTGCAGTTGTCACTGCCTTCAACATAGAAGCGTATAAACTCCTTCAAGACGATCCTTCCCAGCAAGCAGTCCAGATACTGCAGACAATATCCCAACTTCTCCAACAAGATAGCAACTCGACGTTCCAGTCCATCTCAGAGTCGTTAGCATCCCCACGACCGTCTCGCCAAAGCATCCGAATCAACGCGCTCTGGTTTACCAGCCTTGTATGCGCACTCGTCTCCGCCCTAATAGGCATCATGGTGAAGCAGTGGCTTCGTGAGTACATGGCTGCCGTGTCGTTATCCTCGCGCGACAGCATGCGTTTACGACAACACCGCTTCGATGGACTTGTCACCTGGAACGTTCCCGAGATCATGACGTTCCTCCCCATTCTACTCGAATTATCCCTCATTCTATTTTTCGCCGGCCTCGTCGACTTCCTTTTCTCGCTGCAGCCCATCGTTGCCAGTTTGATTGCGTCCTTAGTCGGGACTTCCCTTCTCTTCTACATCGTCACTACGATTGCGCCCACCCTATCCCGCCACTGTCCCTTCAAGTCACCGCAGTCTTGGACGATTCTCTGCGCATGCCGGATGCTCGCCGCATGGGTTCACAGATTACGGGCAACATTCCATCCTCTTGATGACCCCGCACAGTTAGTGTCTCCTAGATTACGACCGCCTGCTTTCAAAAGCTGGGGGGAACGCGACACTTCAACGGTGCAAAGCTACCGGGACAATCTTGACCTCAATGCAATGAAATGGATACACACGACCTACGTCGATCACGTCGATGTTCAGGACTCCCTTGCCTCCGCGATTCAGGAGCTCCATCCCGAGTATGCCTGCATTCTCGTCTTCGGGATGATCGCGCGAAAAGCACACCTGTCGACTGCTGTCCTTATGGATCAAGTCCGCTCGCGCTCATGCAGTCATTTATTACAGTACGCCGGCAGGAATCTCGACAAACGGACCAAGGAACGCATGGTCAAGATGCTGTTGAAGCTTCTCAGGGCCCTCCCTCGCGAGCACGATGCTTTAACGGTCGGCCCTCTGGACGTGCTTTGGACCCTGTGGGAATTCTCCCTCGGTGCAAGCAAGGGGGAAAAGAAGGTGCCCTCATTCGTTTTCTGGGTGTTGAATGGCGTTGCCGGCCTGATAAACATAGGCGAGCCATTCCCCCTTCGCCGCGCCGCCGTCAATCTACTATGCGAAGGCACACTCGCAATGCCACATTCGTACTACCCGCCAAGTAAGTGGCTTTCCTCGTTGCTTCTCCGCCAGGAGGCTAACCACAGGACTTGTTATCTTCAGATATGAGCACCATACTGTCATTCGCCAAGGACTGCTACCGGCAAAACCTTCGTGACCTGTTCATGAAGGCATGCGCCATCATCCTTTTCCCCCATGGTATCGTCCGCCGCGAAGGGGAGTTTCATCGTCAACAGCTCCAGGGTCTGCTCCACGACCTGAACCATTTCCTTGTTCAATGCAACGAGGAGGGCGTGAGATGCGAAGCGTCCAGCATTGGCAAGCTCGTGTCTGGCCTCTCTGCCCTTGTCGACAAGGAGCCAGACCTCGTCGAGCCGGCGCTGCTGGACGCGTTGCTGGAGGGCATCCAGCTCGGCCTTCTTCCGCTTTCGCAAAAGGAGCATCTGCTCCTTCAAGGGATGCTGAAGTCTCGGGCATCGGAACGCCGTCGCGGCACTGCGCAACAACTGGACACGCATACCCGAGGCCGTCCCACAGATGGCGCTACAGGGTAACGAGTAATCAGATTAGCAGCGAGGCACTCGTAGGTGTCCTTGCTCCGAATCCTGGCTTGGTTCACAGGTCTCATTGCTCGTGGTTCCCAGTGCCGAAACCGACGATTTGGCGGATTCCAGGGTCACCGACGCTCTGTTCTTGCTTTTGCGTGAATGGACAAGGCCGACGACTGTGATCCGCTGGATGGCTTGTGGCACTGTCAGGTGGCCGGATTTGCGCGATGGCGAGCGGAGAGTGACTGTATAACACTAGCCTCCTTCCTTCGATACCGACGTCACGCTCCGAACCACATGTTCAGTACAGTGTCCCATATGCGGTTACCGGGGAACGTTTGCCACGACGATCTTGTGTGCCTGCGTAAAGCTGTACCTTCATACTTGCAAGCAGATGAGCTCAATCATATGCGTTTGCGTCATGGTCTTGCCCCGCCGTCGACTGCCCACGCACAGGAACTATACCCGCAGCCCAGATCCACCGGGCTCGAGACGGCGTGCAAGCCACTTTTCGGATACCTTCGTACCAGTGCCCGAACACTGATCCCAGTGAGCCGGGTCGCCAGATGGGCGTCCGGAAGTCGCCTGAGGTGTAACACGTCGCCGACTTCACAGCACCAGCCGGGTGGCCCGTGGGGCTCCACGGAAGCATTCAATCGCGTCTTGGCCAGAGACTCAAGTGCTCAAGCCCATCGCAGCTTCCCCGCCCTTGCCCCGCCGTCTTCTGGATCTCGAGCACTCCTCGCCCGCCCGCCCTCGACGCTGAAGTAGCCGGGAGAGCGACCATCTGCCATTCTTGGAAGGTGTTCCGGGCGCTGACGTCTGTGGCAAGCACGGCCCACGCCCCGATCGCACCCCCGTTCTCCGTTCTCCACCCTGGCCTCTCGGACCCGCCGCAGACCCCCGCTCCTTGGCCTCCTCGCGCGGGGCCATCGCCGCCGATCCAACACCGTCGACACCACCCCCGGCCGCCCGTTCAACCTCACGCTCGGCCCCGGCACTGGAGCAGCAGCAGCAGAGAAGGCAGGAGGAGCAGTCGCAGTACGTACTTGATCCCAGCGTCGCGCGCGCCTCACGCTCACACCGAGAGTCACGCTGCCCAGGCCGTCACCTCGCCTGGGACCCCCGGAACACTAGTCGCAGCGGGCACGGGAGCGAACGCTAACGGACTCGCGAGCACCGACAGCCCCTCTCCCGCCTCTCCGCCGGACCCCATGACGACCACCGTTCCAGCCCCGAACACGACCCCCGAGCCCGCGGCGCTGGCGATGACCAAGGCGAGCCTCAAGACGTGGTGGAACAGCTTTACGTTCGCGCAAAGGGCAAAGAAGGAGGCGGAGGAGAAGAGGAATGCTGCCGTGACCCGTGGGGGCGCGCAGCCGGAGCACGTCGTGTTCGGGAAGCCGCTCAAGGAGAGCCTCAAGCACGCGAGCGTGCAGATCTCGACCGCGAACGCGAACGGGGAGCTGTACGTGTGGGGGTATATACCCGTCGTGGTTGCGAAATGGTGCGTCGCAATATCCGCCCAATACATGGGCCCCACCCTATATTGAATCCTCGCTCCTATCCCAGCGGGTTATATCTGAAGGAGAATGGTGCGTCCGATTGATGGCCTTTCGTTTGGAATGTCGGAATACGTTATTGAGGGTGGTGGAGCAGCGACGGAGGTGGAGGGCACGTTCCGTGTCAATGGGTCGAATAAGCGGATGCGGGAGCTGCAAGCTGCTTTCGAGAGTCCTCCACGAGTGCGTGCCAACTCCTCGCATTTCACTCTGCCCATTCTCATCACACGCTCCACCTTGCATTCTCATGGAAATCCTTGTTGGACTCCCCAATCCACAAAATACGCACCCTCAATATGGTCGCTCCACATCTACGACACTATCCTGAGCAGTATGGGAAGAACCTTGAATGGACGAAAGAGCAGTACACAACACACGATGTTGCAAGCGTTTTCCGACGATACCTCACTCAAATGCCCGTACGTTTGGAAGTTCTCTATGCATGTTCCCCTACCTATCATTCACAACGTGCAGGAATCTGTGATACCCCACGACATGTACCATTTAGTGAGCATCCCGACCTCCATCACGTTGCGACAACGCCTGACATGCATCTCCAGTTCCGAGACGCCCTTGGTGAGATCACATTGCGCGCCCCCGCCGTCTGTGTGAGGCCAGCCCCGTGCTGATATGCGTTTTAGCCAAGAAGCCTCATAACGAAGACGAAGTCATCGCAACATACAAGCGGCTAATTCGCTCAATGCCACGCGCAAATCAGTACCTGCTACTGTATGTCCTCGATCTGCTATCGGTCTTCGCGAGGAAGTCGGACAAGAACCTCATGACAGCGAAGAGTACGTCCCCTTGATCTTTCCCTGAGGCCCTAGAGCGACGTCGTTAAACCGCCACTGTCGGACCCTTCACTGGCAACTGTATAGATCTGGCGGTGATATTCCGGCCAGCTCTTATCGCACATCCAAGCCACGAGCTATCCCCGCAAGAGCATCATCTAAGCCAAGACGTGCTCGAGTTCTTGATCAAGCATCAGGATTGGTTCATGCTCGACATCCCACCACCGCCAACAACAAAGCCGTCAGATAGTGCGGTGACGGTGCCCATGGCCGAGCCTGTCGCGGACATCCTCGCGAGCTCGGATGAGGAGACGAATGGCTGGAAACTTATCAGCAGAGAAGCGGTGCCCAAGAAGATAGGTCGACGGAGAACGACGGCCGACCGCCCAGGAGGTGAGTTATGGTTTCGAATGCGCGCGTTACGGCCACTCACCCCGTGCCTGGGTATATTCCCAGAGAAGTCGCCAATAGAGACGATGGGGAACCTGTCACCTGTGGTAGAGGCGCCTCCCTCGCGATCAAATTCAGTGGTCACGGTGACGCGTTCGCGGACGCTGCCATCGTCGAAGACAGGACGATTACCAGAGGAGGAGCGTCATGCGAAGCTGGTCAAGAAGCAGAAGCGCGCTTCCGTCCAGCCGGGGCGCACATCAAGCGGGGGCGCGAAGAACGGGTGACCTCTGCGTGCGCGATGCGCGTGGATGGTCCCTGTTAGTTCCTCTCTGCTTTCTGTCCCTTGTCTTGCTCGCTCGGTTCCCTCGTCGTCACTGAGTACTGATCGCTTGTGTTTGTCGCCGCACCGCATCTGCTATACCACCGTACAAGTACTACCCCCACGTTTTCTGCTGAATGTTCCTTGCGTACCCTCCTGTCCATTGCTCGTTATATTTACATAGGTGTCGGCGAGCGGCGTCTGGCGCAGGAGATGCCGTCTGCTGTTTGGATGCTCGCGATGTTGTTATGATATTACAGTATGTTGTTGTGATTAGCTTTCCGCCTCCTCCTTCGGTACCGATCTCCCACCCTTCCACCCGCCCCAGATCCGCCCTCTCTCCCCTCATCTCTCCGCGTTATCTCCACCCATATTAGTCCCTCCCTCTATTCTGCAGCGCCTTGCGTCTGCCTTGATGCGTATATACGACCCCACCCAACTGGTGCCCCTTTCCGTCGCCGCTCGCTCTCCTTTATGCCCGCCTGCATCGCTCATGTTCATGCCTGCCCCATCTCTCATCTTTGTTGACACCCGGACTCTGGATATCGGTCGAAGGCGCACAGGGTTGTCAGACTGCAGACTCGCTCAGTATTTTTAGTGCAACCTCAAGCCCGCTCATTCGACAGCGGGCTATAATTGTGTTCCTCCCGCTGATGTGCGGGTGGTTTGCTGCGAAGGCCGTCAGACGAATCCACTTGCCGTCTGGCCATCTGCTTCTTTCACTGACTGCCGTCTGTCGGCCTGTCGAGGATTTGCCCTTTAACATGTCGCTTTCCATCGTCATGTCGACGGAGATGGAAGTTGGAAGTATGAATTTAGAGACAGGTGGAGACTGTGGGATGGTGAGAGCCGGTCCGCAGTCTGTGCCTAAGGATGCCGAGGCTCGGTATTCAGCACGAGCGTGCTTGGGATTTGCTTGGGGTCGAGAATATGACGGCCGACATTCAATGATTGCCCCGTCGGGGGCGACGCAGACTGAGAAGATTCGACGACCTGCGGTAGAGAGGCAAGGTTCCTACTAGTACTTACCGGATACTTACTGTACTAGTACCTGGAGGACCGCCACTTGAATGAAAGCAGCCGGGAGCGGCATGGGTCCGCCGGTTCCGGGTCTCGAGTCGCAGGGCTCAGCGCACGCTCGCAGTCATCGCCATGTCCAAAGGGCTTGGTCCGTCCACGCCCCAACCGCCCTCCTCCTCCCTCCCCTTACGACTCACTGGCCCTCGGCCTCGGCTGACCGCCCTCTCTGACGACCTCACGAGCGCGTTCCGCTGCGACTGACGCTACTGACGACCCGCTGACCGAAAAAGAGCCGTCCAAACGAGCAGAAATAGCTACCGATGCCGTCTTTCAGCCGTCCCGATCCCACGCGGGGGATGGCCTCGAATTCTGGCCCAGAATATACTTCATACTTGCCGGTGTGTTCAATTTCGCGCTAAGCGTTTCCCCTGTTCTCCTCCATTCATAAACCTACTCCCTCTCGCCGCCTGCTGCGCAGCCACCTCACCGTCTATCGAGCTTAGACGACCCCTACGCACTCACCCTCTCCGCCAACAACTCCCCGAGGAACAGTGCCGCTGCAAGCCAGGCCAGTCTTGCGCATTCCCCCACCCCGCCACCGGTCCCCCCACAAGACTACCCGCGCGTCGAACATACAGACCCCTACGCGGACAACCCCGCCATGCCGCTTAACAACTCAAGCCCGAGCTACGGCAGTGCCCAGCAACATGGCTACTCCAACATGGACTCCTCGTACTCCAACCAACCGTTCAACAGCGCGTGGCTCGAGAAGGAGCAGTCGAGGAACAAGCGGTCAAAGTGGCTCGTGAGTGGCCCCCCTCTCAGTCAATTAGACTTCGATCGGCTCGCTCAATCCGCGCCGTGGCGACGCACCGCCGCACGAAGCTCCTCGGCGGGCTCGCCGCGGTCATTGTGATCGTCGGCGTTGGCGTCGGTGTCGGTGTGGGCGTGGCCAACAGCCACAAGTCGAGTGGCAAGACAAGCTCTGGTTCCTCGGTAGGCGCCGTCAACCAGACCAACCCCAACGACCCCAGCTCCTTCGTCCCCGATTCGAGGCTCAAGAAGTCGTTCTGGGGCATCGCGTACACCCCGGAGGGCTCGCAGTACCCCGCCTGTGGCAACAAACTTGGTATGTCTGACCACTCCCCCTCCCATCGTCGCCATATGTGCTTGCACACGACACTGACGGCGCGACAGAGGACGTCATTACGGATATTCAGGTGCCCCCGTTCGCTCGCTGTTCGCAGCCCGTATGCCATGCTAATCCGTTTGATCCGATCCCGCGTCTGTTCGCAGCTTCTCTCACAGCTGACAGACGTACGTTCCCACCTGTGCCTGTAGCCGCTGCGCGTCTCTAACCACACCATCACACAGCAAATTCGCCTGTATGGCGCTGACTGCAACCAGACGGAGTTGGTGGTACGTTGCCGTGCTTCGTGCATATATGCTGTAGGCTGTCCCCATTAATGGTGATGTTCGACAGCTTGAGGCCATCAACCAGACTAAGGTCAACATGACCGTCTGGCTCGGGAACTACCCCATTCCGACTGATTCCGCGCCATACTTGAGGCAACGTGACGCCATACTTGACGCATTGAAGAAGTACGGCACAGACCACGTCTCAGGCATCACTGTCGGCAATGAGTATATGCTGAAGTACGTCATCTTCCTGTCTTGTCGTAAACCCAGAGCTGACGATCGCGCCCGTCGCGCCTAGCTACCTGAACGACAACGGCGCCACGGACCCGAACAGCGCGGTGGGCAACGTCGGCGCCCAGCTGCTCATCTCGAATATCACGGACACGCGGACCGCCGTGCAGGCCCTGAGCCTGAGCAAGACGCTCCCGATCGGAACCGCGGACGCCGGTGCATACTTCAACAATGAGGTGCTCGCCGCCGTTGATTACGGCATGTCCAACATCCACGCGTGGTTCGCGAACGTGTCGATCGACCAGGCCGCGGGCTGGGTGAACGAGTTCTTCCAGGAGACTAACGTGCAGCCTGCTGCGGCGCTCTCGAACCATCCCAAGATGTACATTGCGGAGACGGGATGGCCGACGGCGTCCAAGGACGCGGGAAACGAGAACAACGGGCCTTCGATCGCGTCTGAGCCGAACCTTCAGGTGTGTTGAGTTGTTCTCCGTGTTACAATGTAAGTCTGAACGCGTTGCTGACTTGATGGTTGGGTTGCGACAGACATTCCTCGACACGTTCGTCTGCCAGGCGAACAACAACGGCACTGGGTACTTCTTCTTCGAGTACTTCGACGAGACGTGGAAGGACGCGCAGTTCGGCGGCGTCGAGGGCCACTGGGGCCTCTTCTACTCCAAGTATGTCATCCGTCATTTGTGTGTCTGGCGCTGCGGCTTGGGAGTGCTGACTATTGAGCGCGATCTGCAGCCGGACCCTCAAGGACGTCACGATCCCTACTTGCTGATCACGCATACAGCCTGGTCTGATTTGATTCCCCTGGCAAATTATGGCTACCCGGACCCGCGATACCTCCTAGTCATATCACTCTACCGCGACGCGCTCCATCGTTCGATTCCCCTTCACACTACGGTTCCTTGCGCTTGGACGTTTCTCTTTATGACATTTTCTTGCTCTCACTCACGTGTTTTCTGTATGTGCCCCCCACCTTGGCTTCACGTCCCCACATTCGTATAATCTCATTCCCCCGCTTCACATTCTGGAGCATATCTTTTCACATGGACAAACATTCTCGGATCGGAGCCCAGTTGGCGGGGGCTCCGCATCCATCGCACTCGTTTCATACACTCACCACGACGGTTACTTTACGACGACAGTAGATGCGCATGCCGGCGGCTGGGACGCGGGACGGTGACATATCGTGGTACCCATGCGCGCATCATGTTCATGTTCACCCCTCTCTCGGACAGTACTAGATCGTCGGACACGCGCAGCTGTAGTTGTAGCACCAGTACTCCTAGTAGTAGTACACGTCTTTGCTGTTACAGGATCTAGATCTAATGGACAAGCGGAATTTTCGCACTCTGCCTCCATTGGAGCGCCGCAAGAGTTGACAAGATGTCATTGTCAGGTTTATAGCCCAACTCAATTCTAATAGTTTAGTTGGCGACCGATTTCGTGTACACCCAAATCCGTCTGAGTCCATCAAAGCGCCACCGTTGCCGCCGATGCCGAAGGCCTTCTTCGTACGCTCTCGGGCGATGCGGCGAGCACGTATCTCCTTGAGTTCCTCACCTTTTTGCTTCGTTTTTGAGAGGTGGGTGGAAAGGATGCCTCTTAATGTCCCCACTTCTTGCCAGGATGGGGGACAGCTTGCCAGGCCGACCAGCCTGCCGCCAACGCGACTGTGGCGGCCTTCAGCCTCCATCATCGGCATCAGCTACGGAGCTCCTTATTTGGTGCGCATCGACGGATTCGGACGTGCGGGAAGTTGGAGGCCAACTAAACTATTAGAATTGAGTTGGGCTTATATGTGCGCGCAAGGTCCGTGGTCGTCAATCGTGTGCTTCGGCGTTCTGACCTCGCCTCCGCAGTTACGATGTGTTCCTGGCTGACGCGGAACGGTTCCGAAATGTGCATAAGCTTGTTATGGAAGCTGGAGCCTGCTTCCGGGACCGTTCCGGGCGAGAATACCGACTGCAGACTTCCCCCTTCACGGCTGTAGCGGGTAATTGGTGGTCCCTGACGGCGCGTACCCTCTTCGCATACAACGATTCTGTGAGATAATCTGTAGTTTCGTCAAGAAAGCTGGAGGTCGTCTGCGACTGCTGGAGGTCCGTCTGCCTACAACTGGACACGCCACGCCGACTCGGACCGTTTATGTTTTCAGTTCTTAAAATGCAAGGACGTGAGTTGCTCCCTTTACGTCTCAGGTCGTTGTTCTCCTGACGTATGGAGACTTCAAGGCCGCACTTGGCGCGGAAGAAGACAGCGCATAGCCATGAAGCAATGCGGCCAATATCTTCTGCGGAGACCCGTGACTTCTGCCCGGATTTTGGGGCCCGCGTGTGCACACGCGGTGCTTCTTTCCTTCAGATACAGCAAGGGTTACATATGACCTTTCGGACGTTACGCCAGAACATAGTGAAGCTCGTCAGTGGTGTGGTAATGCCATGTGAGTCATCACTATTCATTTTGTGGCTTCTAACGGGCGATCGCCCGACAACGCTCTGTCTAAAGCTGTATAAGTTGACGCATCCCTCCAGACGAGCAACTTGCCCGCCCTTCACGTCGACATGCGGGCATTCCTCTCAATCCTCTTCCTTACTGTAGGGGCTTCCGCCGCGGTTCCCTACCACCAGTACATCCTCGCCCCTTCCTCTAGGACAATCCGCCCCGCAGCCGTCCATATCCAAAGCGGCTCTGTGTCTTCGGAGGCGGCCCTGCTGGACGGCCACGTCTCTTCTGGCCAGGCCCTTACCCTCGGCGCCTTCAACTCCTCGGTGACCTACGACTTCGGCAAGAATATCGCCGGGTGGGTCAACTTCAACGCGACGTCGAGCGATGGGAGTGTCGGTTTCACGTTCACCGAGAGCGCTTTGTGGATTTCATCCGAAACCTGCGATATGACCCGGAACGGGATAATGGACGGACGTCTCGTATTCAACCTTACTGGCGTAGGTCATTACGCAGCTCCAACTATTAAGGAACGTGGTGGGTTCCGCTACCTCACCGTCGTGAACCTTGGTTCGGATCCGCTTTCGATCGACGACCTCTGGGTTCACTTCACTGCGATGCCTCACTGGGAAGATGGCGCGTTGCAGGACTACACCGGCTGGTTCCACTCGAACGACGAGAAGCTTAATCGGTGCGTCAATTAGCTTCTTTGTGCCTAGTAGCTCCGCTGACAGTCGTTGTAGGGTGTGGTACGCTGGTGAGGACGTCATTTGTTGTGTCCCACGACCTTAACCACTCAAGGGGGTTTTACAGGAGCATACACTAACCAGCTGGTTACGATCGACCCGGCGCGCGGTAACGCAGTTATATACTCAAACGTCACCCTGCCCGATGGCACTTCCGACTGGTGGCTGAATACTACCATCACAAATGGCACGTCCACGCTCACAGACGGCGCGAAACGGGACAGACTTGTGTGGAGCGGCGACATGGCCATCGCAGTCCCCGGAATCGCAGTCACGACATTCGACCTCATCTCTATCAGAAACGCCCTCGACTCTCTCTTCAACCTCCAAGACGCCGATGGCCGGCTCCCCTACGCCGGGTTCCCTTTCAGCTCCTTCAACGTCACCTCCTTCACTTACAACCTCTACGCTCTCATCGGTGTCGAGAACTTCTACCACTGGAGCGGGGACCAGGCATACCTCGATGACAAGTGGCTTCAATGGAAGGCTGGGATGGAGTGGGCGGTGGCAGAGATAGATAGCACGGGTCTCGCGAATGTTACGGCCCCCTATGACTGGCTCCGGTTCGGTATGGGCGGCCATAACATCGAAGCCAACTCCATCCTCTTCTACACCCTCAACCTCGGCGTCACACTCGCACGGAACCAGAACGACTCCGCCACCGCTGATCGTTGGTCCCAACTCGCGGATGGGATCCAGTCCGCGGCAATCCCCCTGCTCTGGCAGCCCGACGTCGGTCTCTTCAAGGACAACGAGACGACTACTCTCGCGCCACAAGACGGGAATGCGTGGGCGGTCAAGTCCGGGCTCGTCACGAACACGTCGCAAGTCGCACAGATCTCGGAGGCGTTGCAGGCACGCTGGGGCCCGTACGGCGCGCCTGCCCCCGAGGCGGCGGATGCGGTATCGCCCTTCATCTCGGGCTTCGAGCTTGAGACACACTTTACGGCGAACCGCACGACGGCGGCGCTGACGCTGATCCGGAACATGTGGGCGGACTTTATGCTGGACGACCCGCGGATGACGAACAGCACGTTTATCGAGGGGTACTCGACGACCGGCCAGCCGCACTATGCACCTTACCCAAGCGACGCGTTTATCTCGCTCGCACATGGATGGTCGACGGGCCCGACGAGTTCCTTGACGGTGAGTGTCGAGGCACCATTTCTTGGCTATGTGGTGGGACCTGACGCTGATGTGTGTCATACAGACCTACGTCGGGGGTATTCAGCCTGTCGGTGGGGCTGGGGCCACTTGGGCGATCGTGCCCCAAGTTGGCGACCTGACCCACGTCGACGCCGGCTTCTCCACCTCGTTGGGCGGGTTCTCGTCCAAGTGGTCTACGAACGGGACTGTGTTCCACATCGAGATCAGCACGCCTGAGGGTACGACGGGCACTGTCGGGCTGCCTCTTCCCGGTGACCACACGTCGGCGACTGTTACTGGAACGGGTATCAAGGGTGGAGTGGTGGAAGCGGACGAGTCGGGGAGATACTGGGTCGAACACTTAACTGGAGGGAATCGCGAGTTCACTGTGGTCGGTTTGTAGTGTTTTGGCAGGCGTCTTATGTTACCGCAATTGACAGCGTACTGGATCTGGATCCAAATTCGTTGCACGCGTGCGCCTTAGGTTATCGGTGTCGGCCTACTCAAACGAGTCCTTCTTGACCCTACTCGTCCTACACTGCCTATTCGAGGAAGAGCAACGACGCCCCCTATGGCGGCCTGAGCAAGCTACTCCGGCTGAACGCCCTCAGATGCGAAGGAAGCTGGATACAATATTAATTTTGTCTCTGAGGGCGGGCGGGGAGTCGAGTCGCACCATGACAAGCCGATCCTTGAAGCGCCCGCCCGGCTGCTCGGGGTTTGAGGGCCGGGTAACCGGGCCTGGTTCCGAATGCCAGCTTCAAGTTCCTCAGCCTGGCAGGCTGGCTGTTCGGGGACGACCGTCACGCTCAGCTGCGGCGAGCGACTCCAAATCATCGCGACTTACGGTAGACTCTCCCGTTCGCTGTCAACATATCCTTTCCTACGCCGCGTCCCGGGTCAGGAAAGGTGCACGACTACCTCTGTAACGCGGTCATCCGACCCCAGCAGCCTCTAGGTAGAGGTAGCCGCGACTTCAAGTTATCATGGCCAGATCACTGTTAGTCGCCGTACATACGGCAATGTTGTGCTGCAAGTAGGTGGAAGTCATCCTCTGATCTTTCTGGCGCCGGCTTACTAGAGGCGTCGCAGGTTTACCGTGCTTAGAGCAGAGCTGGCTCAGACCGTTTATGTGCTTAGTTTTCAGAACACAAGGGCACGAGTCGCTCCCTTCACGCTTCAGGACGTTGTTCTCCCGACGTATGGAGCCTTCCAGTATGCGCGATGAGCGGAAGAAGGCAGCGTTCAGCCATGAGACAACACGGTCAATAGCTTCTTCCGGAAGCCCGTGACTTCTGCCCGGATATTGGGGTCCGTGCGTGTACACTCGGTGCTTTCTCTTGA
The DNA here is from genome assembly GCA_000338015.2 of Ganoderma multipileum BCRC 37180. Classification (NCBI taxonomy): domain Eukaryota; kingdom Fungi; phylum Basidiomycota; class Agaricomycetes; order Polyporales; family Polyporaceae; genus Ganoderma; species Ganoderma multipileum. Next base: position 209,783 of record BACB01005485.1, on the reverse strand, counting down.
TATAACTAGGATTACATATGACCCTTCGGACATTGCGCGAGGACATGATGAAGCCCATCGGTGGTCTGGTAATGCTATGTGAGTCATCGCTATTCATTGCTGGGGCTTCTAACGGACGATGCCCCGACAGCGCTTTTTCTGAAGCTATATAATTTGACGCGTCTCTCCAGACGAGCAACCCATCCACCGTCTGCGTCGAGATGTGGGCATCCTTCCCGCTTCTTCTCCTTGCTGTAGGAGCTGCAGCTGCAGTTCCCTACCACGAGTACATCCTCGCCCCCTCCTCCAGGATAATCCGCCCCACAGCTGTTCATCTTCAAAGCGGCTCTGTATCCTCGGAAGAAGCCCTGCTCGACGGCCATGCCGGCCAAAACCTCACCCTTGACGCCTTCAACTCCTCGGTTACCTACGACTTCGGGAAGAATATCGCGGGGTGGGTCAACTTCAACACGACTTCGGGCGATGGGAGTGTCGGTTTCACGTTCACCGAGAGCTCTTTGTGGATATCTTCCGAATCCTGCGACGTGACCCGGGGCACGATACCAGACGCACGTCTGGTGTTCAACCTTACTGGCGCAAGACATTATGCGGCTCCTACTATCAAGGAACGTGGTGGCTTCCGATACCTCACCGTCGTGAACCTCGGTTCGGCTCCCCTTTCGATCAACGACCTCTGGGTCCACTTCACTGCGATGCCTCACTGGGAAGACGAAGCGTTGGGGAACTACACTGGCTGGTTCAACTCAAATGATGAGAAGCTAAATCGGTGCGTTTGATTACGTCTTTCTGTGCCTAGTAGTTTGTCTGATAGTTGTTGACTTGTTGCAGGGTTTGGTACGCTGGTGAGAGCTTCTCCTCTTGTACGGCGCGAGTTTAACTACTGAGGACACCACTGGTAGGCGCGTACACCAACCAGTTGGTGACGATCGACCCGACGCGCGGTAATGCTATTTTGTACTCCAACTCCACTCTGTCCGATGGCAATCTCGACTGGTGGTTGAATACTACCATCACAAACGGCACGTCCACGCTCACGGACGGCGCGAAACGGGACAGACTGGTGTGGAGTGGGGACATGGCCATCGCAGTCCCAGGGACCGCCGTGACCACGTTCGACTTGATCTCCATTCGAAACGCTCTCGACTCCCTATTCAACCTCCAAGACGCTGACGGCCGGCTCCCCTACGCCGGATTCCCTTTCAGCTTCCTCAATACCACCTCCTTCACCTACCACCTCTACGCTCTCATCGGCGTAGAGAACTTCTACCACTGGAGCGGTGACCAGGCCTACCTCGATGGCAAGTGGCTTCAGTGGAAGGCTGGGATGGAGTGGGCAGTAGCGGAGATAGATAGCACAGGCCTTGCGAACATCACCGCCCCCTCTGACTGGCTCCGGTTCGGAATGGGAGGTCATAACGTCGAAGCCAACTCCATCCTCTTCTACACCCTCAACCTCGGCGTCACCCTCGCTCAGAATCAGAACGACTCCGCCACCGCTGACCGCTGGTCCAAACTCGCGGACGGGATCCAGTCCGCGGCAATCCCCCTGCTCTGGCAGCCCGACGTCGGTCTCTTCAAGGACAACGAGACGACCACTCTCGCGCCACAAGACGGGAATGCGTGGGCGGTCAAGTCCGGGCTCGTCACAAACGCGTCTCAAGTCGCGCAGATCTCGGAGGCGTTGCAGGCACGCTGGGGCCCGTACGGCGCGCCTGCCCCCGAGGCGGCGGATGCGGTATCGCCCTTCATCTCGGGCTTTGAGCTTGAGACACACTTTACGGCGAACCGCACGATGGCTGCGCTCACCCTCATCCGGAACATGTGGGCGGACTTTATGCTGGATGACCCGCGGATGACGAACAGCACGTTCATCGAGGGGTACTCGACGACTGGCGAGCTGCATTATGCGCCTTATCCGGGTGACGCGGTTATCTCACACGCGCATGGGTGGTCGACTGGCCCGACGAGTTCTTTGACGGTAAGTATCGAGATCCTGACTGCTCGCTGTACGTTCGTGATCTGGAGCTGACGGATCGCCGCCGTGCAGACCTACATCGGCGGCATCCGGCTCCTCAGCTCGGCTGGGGCTATATGGGCAATCGTACCCCAAGTTGGCGACCTGACGCACGTTGATGCCGGCTTCTCGACCTCTCTGGGCGGGTTCTCGTCCAGGCGGTCCACGAACGGGACGGTGTTCCATATCGAGATCAGCACGCCCGAGGGCACGACGGGTACCGTCGGATTGCCTCTTCCTGGTAACCATAGGTTAGCGACCCTCGCCGGAACGAGTATCAAGGGTGGGGTGGTGGAAGCGGATGAGTCGGGGAGATATTGGGTTGAGGGCTTGACTGGAGGAGACCACGGGTTCACTGTGGTCGGTTTGTAGCGTCTAGCAGGCGTCTCACTGGTAAACGTAGTTGACAGCCTATTGGATCAATGGATCCGAATCCGTCCCACGCTGCGAGCCATGAGCATCCTCCCAAGCTGCTTCGAATTCTCTGTCGTAGGTGTCGTACACCGCCTGTTCGAAGAAGAGCAAGGATACCCCCTATTACGATCAGGAGGAAGTTACTCTCGCTTATCGCTTTGCGCCGAAGAAAGTTGGGTACAATCTCATCTTCGATGGAATAACGAGGCGATATACCAGTCCCGTCGCCGTGGTTCCCAACTGCAGCCAGCGATGCGCTCAGCGAGCTCTCGGGGGACCCACTGTGTAGTCTCCCGTTTGATGGTGCTGTTCCTCGCCCTACACGAACTGGATGCTGAGAGTTTGCTAAACATGCATAGGCATGGGAGTGGATACGAATACCGTTCCGTCCTGGTGGGAGACTATACAGTATGGTCCGGTTCTGGATCTTGGAGCGTGGGAGACCTGGGTGTTCACGCGTTCACGGCGCGGAAGGCGGGCGGGACTGCTCGATGCCACCTCGACCATCCAACCTTCGTCCTGACTCGCCTTAGCCTCCTTCAGATGTCGTCACGTCATCCTCCGTATCCTGTCGTTATGATATTCTCCGTCTAGTAGGCCCTTCTGATGATGGATGCATCGGCTATGACCTACACGGCCAGCATGCGCGAGTGCAGGCATGCTACGATGCAACCAAGTCCAACACCCAGACTTTTGCTGAATGCATGCGCAATTGCAAAGGACTTCTATGTTGGTGTGAAAACGGTATTGAAGCCCAAACACGTGAGCTACTTCTCTGACTCGAAGTTGGGTAGGCAACTTACTTCAGTTCTCCCGGTGAGCGGTCGTCTCGCTCATTGAGGCAGGCAGTTCGCCCGATATACCGCAGGGGTGCAGCATATGGCCAAATCGCAAGGGAGACTAATATCTTTGCCGGCGCCCGTGACTTCTGCATGATCTGGGGGTTCTGCCAGTATGCTCAACCTCTCGCCCATCACAGAGTCGGGAGTTCATATGACCGAGTATGTGCGATGCGATACGCGGAAAATTCGGTCCTGTGTGTCCGATTTTCGTAAAGTAACCCTATGTGCGTTCTCGTCGCTCGTCAACGCCTAGTCGCCGTCTCTAAGCTATATAATGTGACGCCTGTCAGGTTGAGACCGCCGGCCAACTTAGGCTATTATTCCCGTCAACATGGACCGGGTCCTCACAACTCTTCTCCTCGCTGTTAGGGCTTCCGCCCTGGTACCCTACCAACAGTACGTCCTCTCCCCTTCCTCTCGGACAGTGCGACCCGTAGCTGTCTATCTCCAGCGCGGCTCTTTATCCTCGGCAGATGCCCTTCTGGACGACCAAGTCAAGTTTGGACAAGACCTCACCCTTGACGCTTTCAATTCCTCAGTAACTTACGATTTCGGCAAGAGCATTGGCGGCCTGGTCAACTTCAACACAACGTCGAGCAATGGAAGTGTCGCCTTCACGTTCTCGGAGAGTTCTTTATGGGTCTCTACTGAGGCATGCGATTCGACCTCGAACGGGGGATTTGATGCGCCTGTGGTGTTCAACATTACCGGCATGGGGCATTACGTAGCTCTCAACGAGAAGGAGCGTGGTGCATTCCGCTACCTCACCATCGTCAACCTCGGCTCGGATCAGCTGTCAATCAACGACCTGTGGGTGCACTTCACCGCAATGCCTCACTGGACAGAGGATTCCTTGCGAAACTACACCGGGTGGTTCCATTCCAATGAGAGAAGCTTAATCGGTACGTAAACCTCTTTCCCTGTTGTCTAGCCCTACTAACGGAGATACCAGGGTGTGGTACGCTGGTAAGAAGGCTATTCCTAGCGACTTGCGACCCTACTGAGTTCTTCGCAGGTGCATACACCAATCAACTGGTCACTATCGACCCGACGCACGGAGACGCGCCCGTCCAAGGCTTTGGTAACTTCAGCAATGTGACTCTCGACTGGTGGCTCAACACCACCATCACAAACGGGACATCTACGCTCACCGATGGTGCCAGACGAGACAGGGTCGTATGGAGCGGCGATATGGCTATTGCTGTCCCCGGTATCGCCGTCACGACATTCGACCTCATCTCCGTCCAAAACGCCCTCGACTCCCTCTTCAATCTCCAGAACGCTTCGGGGTGGCTCCCCTATGCCGGGTATCCCTTCAGCGAGCAAAAAACCGTTTCTTTCACCTACCATCTCTACGCGCTGATTGGCGTCGGGAATTTCTACCACTGGAGCGGGAACCAGTCGTACCTCGACGGGAAGTGGGCCCAATGGAAGGCTGGCTTGGAATGGGCGGTAGGGCAAATTGACGACACCGGCCTTGCGGATATCGTCAATCCCGCCGACTGGCTCCGCTTCGGCATGGGCGGCCACAACATCGAAGCGAATTCCATCCTGTTCTACACCCTCAACCTCGGCGTCACCCTAGCCCAGAACCAGAATGACCCCGCAACAGCTGACCGTTGGTCTCAGCTCGCCGCGGGCATCCAGTCTGCCGCCGTCCCCCTCCTCTGGCAGCCCGACGTAAGGCTCTTCAGAGACAACGAGACGACTACTCTCGCGCCACAAGACGGGAACGCGTGGGCAGTCAAGTCTGGGCTCGTCACAAACGCGTCGCAGATCGTCCAGATCTCGGAGGCGCTGCAGGCTCGTTGGGGCCAGTACGGCGCGCCTGCCCCCGAGGCGGCGGATGCGGTGTCGCCATTCATCTCGGGCGTTGAGCTTGAGACGCATTTCACGGCGAACCGCACGACGGCGGCGCTGACACTCATCCGGAACATGTGGGCGGACTTTATGCTGGACGACCCGCGGATGACGAACGGCACGTTCATCGAGGGATATTCGACGAATGGCGATCTGCGCTACGCGCCGTACCCGAACAATGCGCTGATCTCGCACACCCATGGGTGGTCGACTGGCCCGACGAGCTCGTTGACGGTGAGTACCATGGCTCTCGCGCTCGCTGTGCATTCTTGACTTGGGGGCTGATCGATTACCATGCAGACCTTCGTTGGCGGCATCCAGCTCTTGAGCGAGGCAGGGGCTACCTGGGCCATTGTGCCTCAGGTCGGCAACCTCACCAACGTCGATGCGGGCTTCTCGACCTCTTTGGGCGGCTTCTCGTCCAAGTGGTCATCCAATGGAACCGTAGCTTATGATCAGCACGCCCAAGGGCACTACTGGCTCTGTCGGAGTGCCTCTTCCGGGCAACCACACGTCGGCTACCCTCACCTGGACGGATCGCGTTCGGGATGTCGTTAATGCAGATGTGTCGGGGAGGTATTGGATCGAGAGCCTGGCTGGAGGCGACTACGAGTTTGTTGTGGTCGGTTTGTAGTGTTCAATAGGGACGTGCCTGAGGTCATGTAAACACCTTACTGGATCCGCTAATCGACGCACCGATGCTGGTCCTCAAGTTGAACATCCAACCTATGCCAACCAGCGGCTGCGTGAGCATTATGGAGTACGAGCGAAAGTCGCGGCTGCGGCTTCCAATGATGGCGGAGCAAATCGATGGGATACAGCGCGTGCCGAACCTCGCAATGCTTATAGGTCAGCTTTCTGCGAATGAATAGCGTCATACGGATCCATGTGAAGGAAGAACGAATCGCATTTGCGTGTGGTACATCGATGGGCATAAACAAACTGAATGACAGCAAGTCGAAATAGCGGTGGAGACAGTTGAAGTCGTGGGGTGTACATCGAGATGGCAGTCGCGAAAAATACAGGGATAGAAATACACGCCTTCAGATATCGTCGATATCGACCTCCTCGTCTTCCCCAAACTCGAATGTGCACTCGCCCTCCTCCTCGCCGAAGGTCTCCGTCTCGTTGATCTTGGCATTTTCGGGGAGCTCTCCATACGCTTTCACTGTGATGACACAAATAGGTGAGCACCAGGCGCCGTCGGAGGATTACGCGAGAAGGCGGGGGTCGGAACGAAGGAAGAAACGTACGACTACGAGCCTCATCTGCAGTGTATTTTACAATGACATCGGCCTTGTCGTCCTGGAAATCGCGGAGGGACAGAAGGATGATGTCTCCTTGGTTGATCCAGACCTGATCGTAAGGAATGCCGTCGCCACAAAATCAGCAATGCTTCGTCGATCGACATGGCATAACACGCACCTTCTTCCGCATCTTTCCTCGAATATGCGCCAGCCGCTTCTCGCCGTCGAAGCACATCGCTTCAAGTCGGCCATTTCCAAGCATTTTGGTCACCTGAGCGTACTCCTGTCCGTCCTCACGGAAAACCAACTCGCGCTTGTCGTCGTCGTTCTCGTTCTTTCCACGTCTCCGGTTTTTACCACCCTGCGGGTACAATAATTTGAGATGAGGAGCACATGATTGAGACGGATTATTCGCAGACCTTTCCTTTATTCTGAAAACAAGATCTCAGTCAGCACAAATTATTGTAAAGATTCGGAGCTGGTCTTCACCTTCGGCATACTGGGCGGGTTCTTGTTCTAAGCTTCCTCGATTCCCTGGCGGTAGGTGGTGTGCAATGTACTCAAGAGGTAGGAAGAGGGGGTTCTAGGGAAGAAGGGAGAGAGTAAGGCAGTGAGGGAGGAGAGTCAAGAGCTCTAAGGCCCTTCAGGCTCCGACGCGGTTTCTGTGACGTGACTGTCACGGATCACTTCAGCATTCTGGTGTCACGTCCTGGACCGAGGACAGCTCTAACACACATCATCCACCACCTTGAACCCCATCTTTCTCCCCGTTCCTCATCCGACCGCGTAACACCATGGAGCACGAAGTAGACGGCTGGATTGCGCAGCTCAGCCAGTGCAAACAGCTCTCGGAGGCCGACGTTAAGCGGCTTTGCGACAAGGTGCGTTAATCCTCCCTGATGCATGATAAGACGAAGCGCCACCATGAGGAAGGGGGATGAAGACGCACTCGTCCTCGGAGCCCATTCTCGGCGCATGCGTAGATACTGACGAATTATTATCCCCCGGGTGCTGCTAGACTCGGGAGATCCTGATGGAGGAGTCGAATGTCCAGCCCGTGAGATGTCCGGTGACGGTTTGCGGAGATATTCATGGTCAATTCGTACGTCCCCATCTACTTCTAACGTAACTTGGTCCTCATGCGTCATGCCCGACTCGCTTTCTCGCTTTATCGCAACCCTATGGTCATTCCCCCGTCGCCTTCAACACGCGTATCCAGCACGATCTCTCAGAACTCTTCCGCATCGGCGGCAACTCTCCCGATACAAACTATCTCTTCATGGGCGATTACGTCGACAGAGGCTATTACTCCGTCGAGACCGTCACCCTCCTCGTCGCCCTCAAGCTCAGGTACCGCGATCGAGTAACAATCCTACGCGGAAACCACGAATCGCGGCAGATCACGCAAGTGTACGGCTTCTACGATGAGTGCCTCCGCAAATATGGCAACGCGAACGTGTGGAGATACTTCACCGACCTCTTCGACTACCTCCCCCTCACCGCCCTCATCGAAAACCAAGTACGTCGTCCGTTGCGGTGTTTTTACCGGCTATGTTCGCTTTGGGTTCGATCACGAAATCCCCTGGCACACGACCTGGTGTGTTGCTGTCCGAATGGACAATGCCCCTCTAGCCTCGCCCGTGGATGTCTCAGACGATTCTCGCCTGTTTTTATCGTTGCCCGGTCAACCGGGCATTCTTTCCATACATCCATCGTGGGTGTTAAGAGGTCATCCGTACTTCCATTTCGCGCACCGCTTCATGTCCTCCCAGGAAGGCGCATCTACGTTCAGCCAGCCGACGATGATTGATATGGAGGCGACGCGACCGTATATTACTTCTTTGAGAATCGACGCCCGCGTACGTCCACGATTGGCGCTCGTTCTGACCATGTCTACAGATTTTCTGCCTTCACGGAGGTCTATCACCATCCATCGATACGCTGGACCATGTTCGGGGCATCGATCGTGTTCAAGAGGTACCTCACGAGGGTCCTATGTGCGACCTTCTCTGGTCCGACCCAGACGACCGGTGCGGCTGGGGCATCTCACCCCGCGGTGCGGGGTACACTTTCGGACAAGACATCAGCGAGGCGTTCAACCACAATAACGGGCTCACCCTCGTCGCGCGGGCGCACCAGCTTGTAATGGAGGGTACGTCGACTTCATATGTAGCTTTAGTGGATGGAATGAGACTGATTGGTTCCGATGCTTCGCTTGCTTATCCCCAGGGTACAACTGGGGCCAGGACAGAAACGTCGTTACAATCTTTTCCGCACCAAACTACTGCTACCGCTGCGGCAACCAAGCGGCGATCATGGAGATTGACGAAAAGTTATCCTACAGCTTGTACGCTACTCTTTGCCTCGCGCGATTTTATGATATTCACCGCCGATTTGTTCCAGCCTACAATTTGACCCCGCTCCTCGAGCGGGTGAGCCGCTTGTCACGCGTCGTGTCCCGGACTATTTCCTCGTGCGTGGCTGTCGCTCCTCGCTACCTACTGTCGAGCCGTTGCTAATCTCGATGTGCTGTCCAGTGATTTGCTGTCGATCACTCAGTTCTGTTTGCACGCACATTCCCCGTGTCAGTAGTACAGTACTTATCCGTACCTCCGTACTTTGTAGCCCACTCGCCAGACGTTCCGCTCACCAAGATACCTCGTCCGTGTATATTCAACCGTATAAACTGCGGACGTGCTTGTAAATGGTTAGACAGAGAAGAACCATGTAATACAGGGAAGTCTTCGGATAAGGCGGTAACGATCGGACTGGAAGCCCTCTTAAGTATGCGTGCCCGCCCTCCTCGTCCTCGGACTTGAACCAACGGAGTCACTTGGGTGACGGCCAAAAGAGTCACGTCGAGTGTCACGCGTCTATGGGCGCTTAGTGGACCGAGATTTCTGGAGGAGGCAGCATCTCAAGCATTCCTAGTTGACCTCATCTTCCACCATGGCCGAACCACAAGCAATGTATGCGACGGACGAGGTGAGCATCAGTTTCCTGAAGAAGCAGAGCTTGGCGATCTCAACGTATCTTTAGTACGGTCGCCCCTTCATTATCCTGCGCGAGCAGGCTAAGAAGACCAGGAGCCATGGTATAGAGGCGATCAAGGTGCGCGGTCTCGGGGTTTCGACTAGCTTGATTCATACTCATTGGGCCCATAGTCACACATTCTTGCTGCACGTACGGTTGCGAACATCATCCGTACTTCGCTTGGTCCTAGAGGTGCGTGTATATGTACGTTCTCCCAGATCTGTGTCTCATGGAGGTGTCGTATCTAGGTCTCGACAAGATTCTCATTTCTCCGGATGGCGAGATCACCGTTACCAACGACGGCGCAACGATCCTTTCGCAGATGGAGGTGGAGCACCAAATCGCGAAGCTGCTTGTGCAGCTCTCAAAAAGCCAGGACGATGAGATCGGAGATGGTACCACGGGAGTCGTTGGTGAGTCTTCTACTGAATGTTGTACATTCCCCGATCCAACCCCTCCCAGTCCTTGCTGGCGCACTATTGGAACAGAGCGAGGAGCTTCTCGACCGAGGAATCCACCCAATCAGGATAGCGGATGGTTTCGACCGAGCGTGCGCGGTCGCGGTGGAGAATTTGGACCGGATATCTGACCGGGTAGGATTCTCGCAAGAGGATACTTCAAATCTGCTCAAAACTGCGATGACAAGTTTGGGGAGCAAAATGTACGTGCCTCGTTTATCATTTCTCCTTTTCGTTGCGCTCTTTCCATCGATCCACCTACCTCTTCTCTTCCTCTTCCATCCTCCTGTCCTCGTCCGATCCTATATCGTTCCCATCATCCAGATGCTTAGATTTATGTTCACAGTGTCTCGAAGGAGCACCAACAATTCGCCGAGATTGCGGTACAAGCCGTCATGGCGGTAGCGGACCTTGAACGGAAGGACGTCCCCTTCGACCTGATCAAGGTCGACGGCAAAGTTGGTGGCTCCCTCGCCGACACCACGCTCATCAAGGGCGTTCTCATCGACAAGGATATGTCACACCCACAAATGCCAAGCACCGTGCGTGATGCGAGACTCGCGATCCTAACGTGCCCGTTTGAGCCGCCACGACCGAAAACCAAGCACAAGCTGGACATTACGAGCGTGGAGGAGTACAAGAAGCTGCGCGAGTACGAGAAGGAGAAGTTCCAGGACATGATCAAGCGCGTGAAGGACACCGGCGCGAACCTGGTCATCTGCCAGTGGGGCTTTGACGACGAGGCGAACCATCTGCTCATGCAAAACGACCTGCCTGCCGTGCGGTGGGTTGGTGGCCCTGAGATCGAGGTGCGATTTAAGTGTTTTCGCCCGCGACGGCGGATACTGATTTGCCGGAGTAGTTGATCGCCATCGCCACTAACGGCCGGATAGTACCCCGCTTTGAGGACCTCACCGCGGAGAAGCTTGGTCGTGCGGGCATCGTTCGCGAACTGACTTTCGGCACGACACGCGACAAAATGCTCGTCATCGAGGAGTGTGCTAACGCACGGACGGTCACGGTCTTCGTTCGGGGTAGCAACAAGATGGTGCGGACCCGCCTTGGGTCGTTCAGCTTGTGCGGAGCATATACTAATGTTTCGGGTTTTTATGCAGATCGTTGACGAGGCGAAGCGTGCATTGCACGACGCAATCTGCGCGGTACGCAATCTCGTCGTGGACGACCGGGTCGTCTACGGCGGTGGCGCGGCCGACATCAGTTGTTCGCTCGCTGTGGGCAAGGCCGCCGACGAGGTGCGTGTCCTATCTTCCCTTTCTCTGATATTGCGACATCCCGTCGTTCAACCGTTGATTTATCGTCCTCGAACTTGCAGATTCCGTCGATCGAGCAGTACGCGATGCGTGCGTTCGCCTCCGCGCTCGACTCTATCCCCCTCGCGCTCGCGGAGAACAGCGGCCTATCGCCGATCGAGACCCTCGCGGAGGTCAAGTCGCGGCAGGTCAAGGAGGGGAACCCCACACTCGGCATTGATTGCTTGGGTAAAGACGAGAATGGTGCGTATCTACTGCCTGGTTTCTTGCGCGATCGTTAATGGGCCGGTCGTTCTCCTTAGACATGAAGAAGCAAAATGTGTATGACCCGCTGATCTCGAAGAGGCAGCAGTACCTCTTGGCGACGCAGCTCGTGCGGGCGGTGTTGAAGATCGGTAAGCAGCCAGTTGCTTTGTTAGGTGGCGGACTGACGTGCGCTAACACTATACGTCGTAGATGATGTGATTGTGGCTGGGGAAGCCGATGCAGAGTAATTCATTGTAATCTAGAGACGCGCACTATGTTAGACCCGCCTTCAAAAGCCGCGGTCGGTCGCAGGCGTATCGCTCACCGGTTGTGTTGGCTTCATTCCTACTGGGATCGTGAGCGATAGAATTGGCCACTGGAATGTGCAGCTGAACAGGACCAGGGTCGACGCCCGGACAGTAAATCTAGACCTCTGCCGCGTCCTTATCTTATCACACAGATACCTGGTTACGGCGTCTACCATACTAACAGCTGTTGTAGTTGCAATGAGATAAGGTGTGAGTGCTCCTGTGCTAGCTTCTGCTTCCCAACGACCCATGACTGAACCCTCATATAGTGAATGTTCTGACGCTCTGTGTTTCAGGAAAAGGCTATGTCACCGCACCGCCTCATTATAGCTTCCGATGTATTAGGTTCAACCCTAATATCCGCCCAAGAGTGAGCATATATATTGGTACGTCGTAGTTTTACCCCCATTCCCGACTAACATCTCCTCCATCATGGGCACGGCTTGGGACATCTTCGCACAGAGACTCATGCACTTGGGATATGGCCATCCCCTGTGGGGGCCTGAGCCCTCTGCGACGTCTGGCGAGGTCCGTATCGGAGACGTCGGATACCTGAGAGATGGTCATTTCTGCTTTCTCTTCAACGCCATGTTCAGCGCGGACGACCCAGTCAACTCGCAGCAAGGAGTACCTGACAGCTTCGTTGTTTTCAACGTCCCCCGCTCGCCTCTCCATTGGGAAGACGAAATCACGGATACTCAGCTGCATAGCAAGACCGTTCGTTCTATTGAGATTGCTGCCACTGTGCCCGCGAGGTAAGCCGTTCCATTCTAAGGCTATTAGAGGTCGTGCAATGACTTGGTATACTGCAGTGAGACGGTTGCTCCTGCCTCCGTCGGCCTGCGCTACAAGTGCAACGCGGACTCTGGGGCGCTGCTCTTGTTGAAGCAACCCGCGCACAAGACGGTCCTTGATTGCCCTCTTCACATCAAGAAGTACATGATGACCCATCTCGCCAGCTGGTACGACTTCGCCAACGCCCGACTGGGAATTGGGCTTGAAGACAAAGACATCATCTTTGTCTCAGGATTCTTGAAGACGACTGTGTGGGCTGCGGCAGCCTTCAGCACCAGCAGTGACAGCGCTGAGCTTATCATCAACGGAGGATGCTTCGTCCCTGCAGCTTCGGGGGCCTTCCGAGTATCTGTGGCGCGTGACGTCCAGGCCTCGGTCGCCTCCAGGGCTGGACCCCAGCAAAGACTCTCCACCTGGGCTGATGGTGGGGACCGGGCCTTCAAATACGACCAGTGCATTTTCCTCAATTACTATAAAATGAAGTATCGCGGTATGTTGCGCCTCCCTCGGGTCATACGAGCGGCGGCTGGGCCACATACACTACCGGGTAAATACGACCATGACGACTCCTCACCGGATATCTCTTCAAGTTTATCAACATCTGGGGAGTCTCAAGAATCGGAGTATGTTGGAACGGTAAATGCATGGTTCCGCATGCCAGCAAAGTCGATGACTAATCTAGCCGCCAATAGAGTTACGACCCTGTGAACGAACTGCTTGACTATATCTTGAAGGTCTGACTTCGTTTGGGAACTCACATCCCACTTTCGCTGACCTCATGCGTCCCTCCTCTAGGATCCTGGTGTTGAAATCGCCTGTGCTGAGGTTCAGGACTTGTCCCGCTTGTTTAAGGTATTTAGTAGCGCCTTCTTTGCCACGACGAGTACTGAGGGTCCATTTGGAACCATCAGACTGAAGACATTCCGAGCGACCTGAAAACTGCATTGGAAGCCCTTGAGCCTCATATTATCACGGATGAGTCCGGTAGTCAGTACACTTTCATTCAGTCTGCACCTATCCTATATCTGACAGCACCACAGTTGGGATGGTTGGTTTCTTACCTCGAGCCGATTACAAAAGCAACTTTGTTCCCGGTACCAGTGGCACCTCCGAAGTCCTATCAGTCCCACAGTCACATCTTTCCATCCGGCACCTCCCCGATGATGAAATGCAGGGTCATTCCGTTGGAAAGCCGCCGTCCAATATGATTCCGACAAAACATAAGGACGAAGGCGCCGCCATAGACGTTCCCATCCACAATTCTTCCAGTACGATGCTACCACCGACATCACGCAAATTGCTTCCCCATTCCACGTCCAACGACGGTGGAGATAGCGGGGCCCTCTCGAAAGGATGGCGCGGGTCGCTTCTCAAACCGATCTCCGGCTTCCTGAAAAAGTGGATGAAGGGACCCCGAGACCGCCGCGAACCACGCTCCTATTCCCGCACTGGCATGGATTACAGCACGCGCTACTGTCCGACTCTCACGCCCAGTACCATTGTGGGTGGAGGGGACGAAGAGGACGCTTACAGCCGTCTGCTAAACGATGGTCGTCCCCGAGAAAGCCTTGTTTAGGTCGGCTAGGTGGCCGACGCTGAGAAGACCCAGAGAGGCTCAGGGCCTAGCTCCATCGGATCCAGGCGCTTCAAGGAGGGAAGCTTCCCTCGTGCGCGAGGTTCGATACCTGCGAGGTGCGCCGCCAGGTCGGGGTTCCGCGAGTGCGAGTGGATGCGCGGTGGCCATTTATGACAATTTCGTCCACTCGCGCACCATGTCGGTCGTCGTCTGCCGGGTGGAGGACGACTATCGTTTTGCAAACTGCTGCAGTATTCAGAATATCCAGGATTGTTGTCTTTGATTTGTACTGCTACTACAGGCGTGGATGTATGTCAGCGATGATGAGTGTGGGTCTCGGCATGTTTAGCCACCAAGTACCCGAGGGCTGGACCGCGTCTAACCACCTCGCGCGCCCAGTGGCATGCCTCTCTTGTGGAATCTTGCGTTATGTCACCGAGCTTGCTTCGTGTTCGCGCCTCACACACTCGTCTTATCCTGTCTTATACTGTACAATGCATGTTAGGGTCTTGTTCTCCCGTGTATTTAATATTCTCCCGTGTATTTAGTACCGCCCGCGACGCGTCGCTCCCCATGCGTTTGCATCAGTGTTAAAACCCGATCCGCTGGTCCCCTGTCTTCTCGTCCGCCCGCGCACTCGTTCTCTCCGACATCTCTTCCCGGTATTCGCGTCATCTTCTTCCCTTCCCACTTCCTTTCTTCAGCATATGCCAGTGGTATACCGCCTCCAACTCCTCCGTGCCTAATAGTCTCGATACCAGCCGCCTTAGTGAGGGAAATACGTACCACGGTATCGTTCTCGCCCACACAACTGTCACCGTCCCCCCACAGCCTTGTCCGCCGCCTCTTAAACACCGCGAGTACGGTACATAGTGGAGACTGGTTACGAGTCTACTCCGTGCCAACAGAAGAGTAGTTGGCGGCTCATCAACGCAGCCCCCGAGTCTCCGTCCCGTACATACTAGAGAATGCTATTGGAATGCTAATACAACAAATATTGGACTAACAGAGCAGCATAGACTCGGGAACTGCTCTCAATAGAGACTTATATACATATACTGATCGCTGGACAGTCTCTAGCCGCACACCGCGTTCGACCACAACGGAGCTCACCACACGGATGCTCAGTACACCGTGGTTCTCGACGAGCAATGTGCGGGCCTCTCCGCCGGTGCGGGCGCGCACGACAGCACGTTGGCGTGATGCAGGATCTGTGGCACACGGTATTAAGGACGCGAAGTGAAGGGTGATCGATTGAGGTCTCCGCTATCATCTTCACAAGCTGCAGCACAGTGCCGCAGCTACTGGACTGCCGACGAAACACTTGGATGAAAGCAGACAACGAGCTTAGCACGCTTGCTAACGCTGGAGGAGAAGCGGCTTACCTGGTACGAGATGGAGCCGACTTCACGGGGAACCACGATCGTCTCGCGGAAGAGTAGGATTGGTGCTTTTGGCTGGCGGATTAGCCGGAAAACGCGCCGTATTGGTCGATCTAGACACCGCTTACGTCCGAGGATTGTTAGTCAATTATACAGGGTGTCTATACAACTGGACATTTTGAGTCTGGACATCGGCGGAAACGGTCCTAGAAACCGAGACCATAGCGTCTGGACCAGGAAAAAGTAGTGATCTAACAAGATCCAAGAGCCTTCTTCCAGGGCTTTCATCCAAAACCCATCTAGCGAGACAGAATCATTCGTCAGAAACGATAATGGAGATTGTGATTATACACCAACGTACATCCATCATCGGCCCATCAGGAGCACCGTCTGCATATTCGGGACACACCCCTTCTCCCTCATGAAGTACTCCACGATATCACGCGCATCGCATTTAACCGCGGTCTTCAGCATCTCCTGGTTGACCGCCACCCTGTCTCCAAGTTTCCGCTTCTTGGCACTTCGCGGCGCCATGTCGCTAGTCCTACTACGCTTCTTCCCCGCCACTACCGTGTCCCGATGGTCGGGTCTTTCGCCTCGTTTGCGCTTCTCCACATCAAACGTCGTCTGTACAACGGCCCCAGTAGAGCTGTCTCGTTCGATGAGCATCCGCACGAGCGGGAGACTTCGCCGTCGAATCGCCACCGTCACCGCGAGATTGTCTTTGCACTCCGGCGACGCCCCGTGTTCCAACAGGAATCGGATAAGGGGCGTAAACTCCGCGTAGACCGCACGGGTCAGCGCGTACCCGTCGTACGAATTCGTCGCGATCGTCGGCACCCACTCGTGGCCGTAAAGGTACCGGAGAAGCGGAAGTGGCTCGTCCTCGCCAGTCCACGCAGGCTGTCCCGAGTCGTCTCGAGGCGCGAGGTTGCGGAACAGTCTCCGCGGTAAGACTGCCACCGCCCGTCGTGGGTCGTCCGCCCACGATGCGAGCCTGTAGTTCCGATTGCGAAAGATCACCTCGAGAACCTCTCGCGTGCAGATTGGATACCGCAGCACCCTCGACACGAATCCGAAGGCGCGCACGCTGGTGGACTGTGCTGCAAGTTCGTGGTAGCAGGCTATGAGGTAGTCGGCGTGTACTGTCGCCGGCGCAGATTTGAAGACCTCGTACAGGTATCTGGAGGTGAGCGGAAACGAAGGAGAGGTCGCGTAGGCGTGGATGTCATAGAGCAGCTACGCGGGTATGTTTTCAGTTGTAGTCGAGATGAATACACCTGTTGGTAACAGTACACGCACCTCGACAGGGAGGTGGTCTAGGGCAAGGATGCGGTCGCTCATCCTTTGATTCCTCGGGGTCGAAGACTGAGAGAAAGATCTTGTCCCGCCGTATAGGCGCCGTCATTGGTGATGGTGACGTTTTTCAGTCACAGACATGTCACAATGCAGTCACAACCTACCAAACGCCGACCTAAATTAGGCAGACTAGTATGCTCTTGCGGCACTGCTGCTCGAGCATTTTGGACTACGGTCAGTATTAAGTAGTGGAGGTCTATCGGGAGTCTGAGGGTTATCCCCCCCCCCAATACCACGTCACTATTTCCCCGATTGGCTTTCTCTAAATCTAACGACTTTGCACTGATAGCACTCCGTTCATATTTAAGGCAGTAGATAAAAAAAATCCCCTTAAATGCCAAATATATGCTCCCTAACCATAGCTTAGGAATACCTCCCAAGATATTTGCTTAAGTGTGGTAGCATCACTACTTATTAATCCAAGGATCAGATGGAACAATCCTGTAGCTTGCCTCTACTGAACTCCATCACATGTAGAACGTGAGACGTAGAATCTTACCTTTATATTTGTGTAGAAGGAATGAGCACGATCATTTACTGCTCAGAAGCCCGGCTTGAATAACCCTCGCTGGATGGAGAGGGGACGACAACAGACGCCCGAGACTAGTGTGACACGTGAATTTTGGGACGAAAATAGAAAGGGCGCCAAACGGATTGGCGGTGTCCAGCCAGCAGGCCAGGTGCAGAACAGGACCCCCGTCGCCCTGTCCACCACCCCAGAAACAATTATAAGTCTCGCACTCGCTTTTCGTGTCCCTGTGTTGTCTCTACCTCTCTGGATAGAGGTTTCGTCTCCGGTGGTCGCGCAACATCCCTCACTCGGTCGCTGGACAAGTCGCCACTTTGATGGACGAAGAGCAGTCACGGCTGCTTCAGCCCACCGCGGAGAATCTCGCTTTTGTCAAGGTCTTCCCACTCATTCCCAGCTTGAAGAAGGACATTGTTGTGAGTGTAGTCTCCGAGGAGTGGTTGGCTCCCGTTCATTTGGTTGGCTTTTTTGATAGAGCGATGTCGGTATGTGTATGCATTCTCGAAGGTTGACGCGTCGCTGAGGGGATAGCACGAAGACACTGCATTAACATGGGAGTATGTGTATTCTTCAGACGTGGAAGAGGATGTACGGCTCATACTTGCAGGCAACTGACCGCGTCCGATATCAATTTCGCAATCGTTCGGCCCCTGGTCTTCAAGTACTCAAAACTTGACAACATGGCCGTCGTCTACGCTTGCTTCGTCGTACGTTCCCACTTCTTGTCAGAGGCGGAAGACAATCTTGCGTTCTCCGGCGTGCTTCTGTCTCGCGCTGCCCTCTGCGAAATTCTGGCAATGAAGTTGCTCGGGACATTCGCTTCCAACCCACTTCGCGTCGCTACCGTCCTCACCGCAAGCTGGAACCCTCTCGTTGGAGCGCCTGAAGGCATTATTGAGGAGGTCAAGAATATGGTTGGAGTGGACGGAAGTTACGATCCCCAGTGCGCCCTCGAGGTCCGTCACCTCCAGAGGTCGCACGTAACCCATCTGACGTATGTTTTCTCCTGTATTGCAGATGGCAATTGCTACCGAATCCAAAGCATTCCTGGCATCACCCTTGGTTCAAACAGTTGTGAACGACATCTACTCGGGAAGAATGGTCTTCTCGATGACGTCAAAGCGCTCCGTCCTCGCGGACAACTACAAACCACGCAGCATCGAAGTTTACGACGTTCGGAAGGCACCGTTCTTGGATCACTATCGTTTACGTGTCCCTCGCTATGGCGCGATCCTCGAATTCATTAACTTCGCACTGCTCTTGACGACGTTCTTGCTTTGCCTGTCTAGTGCGTGCGAGCATTTATTTCCTTGACGCGAAGTTGTTCATGATCATGCTAGCGAAGGATCTGAATACCATGAATGGTTTCGAGAAAGTTTTCATCGTCTTCGCTGCCGCATTTGCGCTGGAAGAGTATACCGCTTCCAAGGAGCATGGCTGGACCAGTAAGTTCCACATCCGTGCGTTACCGGGAGGAGCTTTGTGCTTACCTATTTCTTAGTTTACATTGCGAATGTGAGCAGACGGTAAACAATCTTTGATCGTTTACTAACAAGTCGCAGCTTTGGAACGTGTTCGATTCCTCTTTCATCGTCATTTTCTTGGTCTATCTCGGATACCGTCTCAAAGGGCTGCATTTCGGGGACAGTGAGTCTCTCGAGCGAGGTGGCCGCATATATACAATTCTTATGCCTCACAATTAGCGGCCGCGTCCGACTTCGCGTTTGATGTCCTCGCCTGCGGAGCTTGTATATTATTCCCGAGGTACGTCGTCTTCAAGTACACGGTCCGGATATTTGACCGATTTTGCTTAGGCTGGCTTTCTTCGCCGTTTCAAACAATGTGGTGGTGCTGTAGGTGTCTCTTTTCGTATTCGAGCGTCCTCTGCTAACTGGATTGATAGCGCACTGCGTGCAATGATGTCAGAGTTCCTCTTCTTTATTGGCATAGCAGCCATATGTTTCTCCGGCCTCCTTTTCACCCTTCACAATTTATGTGCGTCCTTCTATTTTGTTCACTACATTAGCAGTCACTGACGCTGGATGGATACTCGTCGACAATCCAGCCGTGGAGTCTGGCAAGTGGTCCGTGAAGAGCATAGCGTGGCTCATGGTGCAGATCTGGTTCGGGAACACGTACCTCAGTTTCGCGCAAGCTGAGAGTTTCCACCCCATCTTCGGACCTGTGCTCATGACGATCTTCGCCGCACTGTCGAACACGCTCCTGCTTACCAGTACGTTTAGAACAAGGCACTTCAATGTTTGGCGTACTGATGTTGGGCAGTTCTCATCTCAATCCTTTCCAACACGTTTGCGAGGATCGATGCTGTACGCCAAAATCGAATCGTTCTTCAGATGGAAAGTATTCATTGACTTGCCCGCAGAACGCCAAGCAAGAGTACCTCTTCCAATACGCTATTTCCACAATTGAAGGGTGAGCGTGCACGCCGTCGTCACCGCATCCCCGAGATAAACTCTTTTTCGTACAGGGTCAAGGACACGCTGTTCAGCTACCAGCCGCCGTTCAATATGCTCGCATTTGTGGTTCTCTGGCCGCTCAGTTTCGTCCTCTCTCCCAGGGCGCTGCACTCGACCAACGTTTTCCTGATTAAGCTTACGGTGAGCTGAACCCGTCTCCTTCTCAGCTTTCGAACGTAAGAGGCTCACAGAACATATTCCCAGTCATTCCCACAACTCATCATCATCGCGATCTACGAGCGATTCCTCGCCCGCGGCCAGAAGTGGCGCCAAGCTGGCTCCGAGCGCGCACACAACCTCTACGCGAGCCTCTCCCGCAGCGTCAAGCACATGCCGCTGCTCGACCTCCTCGGGTCCTCCTCCATGGACGTGCACGAGGCGATCTTCGACGTCGACTTCCAGGGGGACGAAGAGGACCTCTTCGCCGACGAGCAGAACGGCGGCGACGGCCTAGACCACCTGCACGACTTCCCCGCTGCGGAGACCTCCGTGCGCGGCTCCAAGTCGCACGAGTCCCTACCACTGCGGCACAGGTCCCCGCTCCGCCCGTTGGGCTCGCACACGCCGCCGCCGCCGCCAGCAGCGGACCAGCTGCGGCGCACGACGAGCATGTCGCTCTCCCCGCGCAAGACGCAGCGGAGCCGCACCCCGCGGCACAGCGCTGCGGTGACCCCCGTCGGGGGCCTTTCCCCCACGTCGTCGCCCCGCCCGCGCGGCGCGGCGCTGCCCGCGATCCACCCCGCGAGCGCGGGCGAGGTCCCGTCAGTGGGGCCGCGGAGCCCGCTCGGGGCGCTGTTCGGTTCGCGGAGGGAGAGGGTCGCGTCTGTGGCTGGCGTGGAGGCGGGCGTGAAGAGGATGGAGGCGATGGTGGAGGAGATGAAGAAGATGCCGGTGAACAAGCTCAAGGAGGAGATGAAGGAGCTGCAGGTGCGCCGCGCGTTCTCTGACGCTTGGGGACTTCGGTGTGCTGACTGGACTGGGGTTGTTGGGCCACGATGGCGCTGCAGGAGCGGCAGGCGAGGATCGAGAACTTGTTGATGATGCTGACGCGCGGGATGCGGAACGATACTGGGCACCCTTCGTCTATACGGCACGATACGTTATGATGTGTGCAGGGCACGGACGATCCTTGTTACTGACTGTTGTACCTATAGCGCAGGATGGGTGTATAGGGCTGTTTTTTGACAAGTTGAACCAGTCCTTGTCTGAACAGGCGACGATGGTGGGGAAGCTGAACCCGCCGAGCTGCTATCATGGACCGTGCAGGGGGTATGTACGCCGCACCAAGACGCAGGCACAAGCCGACCGTGCTCACAATCCGAGGTTGCATGGCGGACAGTAGTAAACAGTCTGCCACCTTGGAGTTGGGTCCATGCTAGCGTTCGGGCAAGTCGGTCTTATCGGCGTTCGGGGTCTGGAAAGGTACGAGAGGACATCAGCAGCGTGGCGGAGAGCTGACGCATGAATGCTCAGCACGGTGGTATACTACAAGCTCACAGAGACCGACGTCGTGTCTCGCCATGAGGGCATGAGAATCGAATCAGAATGCTCATCCCAGGACCCAATAGTTTCGGGAGCTCCGTCGCTCAACATGGCTAAGGACTAATTGAAAAGCTAATGTTCAACCACCTCATAGGCATCTCCACCTCCTCGACTTTCGGAAACACGCCCACAAGCCACAGATGATGTCAACGAAGCCTGACGGAATGACCACTAGGACGTATTTCTCTTTGCGGTGCTACATCGGACAAGCCGGGTACGTACTACCAGCAGTCCACAAATGACGCACCGCTGCTGGGTCGCCCAATCGCTGACAATAGGTTGCTTCCCAACGCCATACACGGGGCGTCCATTCCTACAATGCCCCCCACCCCCGACGAGCCGCTCATTTCGATGCGCAATAACTCCGTCATGGCTAGGACCAATGTTCGAGGTCACCTGTGGCCGTGTCAGCGGGTCACAGAACTCGACGAACCATGCGAACCCCGGACCCGAGCTTGCACCAAGCCGTTCTGGACCCCTTCCAGAAGCCCTGACTTCCCTCGAATCCCGCTCTCCACTTATGGCATGCATTGTCGCCGCGGCTCAACTTATCAGCCTTCTCCGTGCTCTACCTCATGCACGCGGCGCCCCAAGTGAGCAGGATGCTTATACTCCTCCGCGCACCCAAACAGGCAGCCGTTGTTGATCGCCCCGATGTTCCCACCTGCTACGCGCCCTCGTGGCCGCTCTCCGCGACTCAACTGTCGCCTCGTGGCTGCTCATGTCCCCACGTATCTGAAAATTGCGCTCCAAAGCAAGGGAGACGTTTGTCTCTGGGGCACGGTACCGACCACGCCTTGGAAACGAAAACGAAAGCCGCGCCGCCGGCGGTACCGTTCTAGCTAGCTTCTCGAGCTCCATACTACGAGAACACGTGGCAACAGGGTTCGCGAGTTCCGAGCTAGTAGAACGCACGCCTAAAGCGTACTGGACAGGCCGTGCGTGAGAGCATGCCAGAGAAGGTGGAGAAGAACCATGCAAGAATGACTGTGGTATGGGGTACGTAGTACAACAGTATTAGCGGGGAATATACGGTAGACATAAGGGTCATAACCGTGCAGTGCGTGTTCGCAGCGATCCCATGGCGGGAATGCGTGCACGGGGGAATACGATTATTGAAAAATAAAAGAGCAAGAGCTGCAGCGACGTAAGGAGGAGCAGGACTAGCAGGCAGAACCACTATCCACGGGGGGACACTAGCGGTGTCCGAAAGCGAGGAGACGGCGAAAACGCGAGGCAGGAGATGGTGGAAGTATGTATATGGTACACATTAGCCGTTAAGAATAAGTAGGGGGGACGATGCATGCATGGGAAATGGGTGTATAAACGTGTGGGATGAGATAGTGAGACCGAAATGGTGATGATGAGGGAGGAAATTAGGATGGACGAGTCCGCAATGCAAATCATGACGAACGAAGCGAGGTAAGGGGATATATCCGATTCCAGCAGAGTCTTACCGAACGAAAACAAGCCAAGGAAAATCATCAGGCTGCGACGGGAGGACCGTGTCACCGCGTCGACTCGCTGGAGCGGCCCCGGCGGTTGGACCGATCGTCGTCTTGGCTATGCCCGCTGAGAGAGGGTATAGGCGGGTGGGTATGCGTGTACTGTTGTGCGTCGTCTCCGTTCAGCGGCGATCCAGGACGTGACGAGTGTACCATCGTGGACGTTGGTAGGAGGGTGTTCGTAGTCGACTGGATGATTTCTGATCCGTCCGACTCGTCGTGGTGGAGACCGTTCGTGATCGGCTGGTTATGGGGGTAGTAGGATATCCTCCGCGTCTTGGAGAAGTCATAGATTGTGAACCTGCACGCGAAAGATTAACGTAGGCCATGGGATGACGGCAAGCCTAACGCACTGTTCCTCCAGCTGGCGCAGCTCAGGCTTCATCTTCTCGAGGTCGGGATTTTGCTTCCGTTTTGAGTGAGTCAACGGCTTCTCGACCATCAAGAACTCGTCGAGTTCATGAGAGACATCAAAGTTCGCCTTTTTCATCTATATCGCGGCCGAAAGGGTCAGTGATGGAACGAGGTGTGAGCTCAGTCCAAGGCATACATCGGGTACGAAGGGCGGCTGCGCCTCCTTGTTTTCTAGGGTGTCCCAGTCAATCTCCGCCATCCACGGGTGGCTGCGGACGTCGTCAATATCGAGCTCTTTCCGGCACCCAAGGCGAGTTTTAGGATTGCGGTCAAGAAGCTGCGAGACATCCCTTCAGAATCACGACCACGATCAACTGAAGCTGATGCCGAAGGGAACTCACGCCAACGATGAATTGCTGGCCCTCCTTGCTGCACTTGTCCTTAGCGCTCGAGGGGAAGCGAATGCTGTCCTTGAGAATCGAATGCTTCATCTTCTCGGAGGACCGTCCGTCGAACGGCCGGCGATGGAAGAGGAGCTCCCAGGCGACGACGCCCAAGGACCACCAGTCGCACGACCATGTGTAGCCTAATCGGCCGATGACCTCAGGGGCCATGTACGCCATGCTGCCTGCGACGCTCGTGTGCATTCTGCGCTCCGAGTAGTGAATGGCGACGTTGAAGTCGGTAATATGTGCGTGGCCCATGGCGTCGAGGAGAATGTTGTCAGGTTTCAGGTCACTGAAGATGGGGCGACGATCAGGTTCCGGCGGCAAAGGGCTGTGAAGAATGGTAGACGCACCGATGAATGATCCGTTGTTTGTGAAGGTATTCAAGCGCGGAAGAGAGCTCGGCGGTCCAGAAACGCACGACTTTCTCCGGGATGTATCGTAGGCGTTCTAGATGGACTGCAAAACCTTGTTTAGCAAAGCCGAGCGGCGTCGGAGGACGAGCAACGTACACCGCAAGTCCCCTCCGAGCATAAGGTCAAGAACGAAGAAACAATTCTCATCGTCTTGGAAGGCATATCGCAAATTCACGACGAATGGGTGGTCAATCTGGGAAAGCGACGGCAAATCAGCTTGTGCACATGGTGGGTTGATGGTGATGTGCAAATTGTTTAGATGGTGCAAAGGTGACAAACGGACGCGCTGGCGGTGCTTACAAGCAACAGGACGTGAGAAGCAAAGTCCGAGCCTGTGCACGCCACGGCGTCCGGTAGACGCGAAGTCAAAAGTGCTCAAGGAGCGAAGAAGAGTTCATAATATGCAGGAAGCTGCCAGATAGAACGAGGGACAAGCTCTGAGTGAACAGATTGCCTCGGAGAACCGGAGGTATGAGAACAAACGTTCTCCACAGCTCCGAAGGGTTCGCAACAAACCTGTCATGGCAGAGCACCATACGACCGACTGTTGGAACCTTGACAGGTTCGCGACTGTGCAAGACAGCGCCAGCGAGAGGAACTATCGAGCGGGACTTCCACGTCACCAGAAGTGGCGTGAAAGCAGTCGCAGCGACGACGGGGAAGAGGGGAGGTAGGGGGACAAAATGCGAAGAGGGACATACCTCCTCCAGTAATCTGCGCTCCTGGATAATGTTCGCTACGGCTTTCTGCTTGATGCACCTGGCTTTATCAATGTATTTGAGCGCATATAGCTTTTTGCTCTTCTTGTGTTCGACGACTCGGACCTATGCGAAAAAAGGTGGTTAGGATGAGAGTATGAGCGAGGGGCGAAGGGGACGACGAGCATACCTTGCCGAAAGCGCCTTTGCCTACTGCACGGTGGAGGTCGAAGTGGTAGAGGTCGACCTCACCGTCGAAGTTGGTGGGGTCAGAGCAACAATTACCCATTAGTCAGTGGTACTGGAGGAGACGGGAAGAGGAGGAGGGAGTTATTAGCGGACAAGTACAAGAGAGACCAAATACACTCAGACTCGCCGCTCGCTTCGGCCCACACAACCTCTCAGGCGCCCGCTTCCCTTCCGCCGCCCGGCCCCTTCCCCTTCGGCAACATGCATCCCCGACCAACGTCCATCTCTCCGTTTCCCTCGCTTAGTCCCCTCCGCCGCCTGCCAGGCTGCAACGCCCCGCAGCGGGAGCATTGTATCGCTTCCATAGCCCTTCATGCCTGTCGCCCTCTCCAGGATTCCGACCCTTCGGGAGCTGTACAAGTCTGGCGTCCTCAAAGCCGCCACTGACACGGCCAAAGTACGACATCCCCCCAGGCCCGCGTTGCTAGACAGAATCTCGCTGTAGTGAGTGCCTGCTCGGAACACTTGAACGGCGTTTGCGGCTTGACAATGATTGACTTCCCCAACAACCTGTCGTCCCCAATCCATCACGGTCGTCCGTGTCCGATACCGACACATGAAAATGATGATGATCTCCACCCCACTCAGCCAGGGAGATATCACAAGATTGGACCTTGATTGCATTGTCAACGCCGCCAACCGGAGTCTCCTCGGTGGGTCGTTTCGTGGCGTCATTCCTATTCGGGTACATGAACCTCGGAACATGCTTGTACAGGCGGTGGAGGCGGTATGTGGCGACATTGTTTCGCCTTCCTCATGTTCGCGCTCAAACCCAGCCGTCCTTGTATTCTGCAGTGGACGGCGCTATCCACGCTGCAGCCGGGCCGTCCCTTCTCCAGGAATGTGAGCGATTGTTTCCCATCTCGGATGTGCGCTCGTATTCAGCGGAGTAGGTCGAAGACTGAATGGGTGCGACACGGGGGACGCGAAGATCACCAAAGGCTACGATCTGCCATCGTGCGTGGTTCCCTTTGACGCCCCGCTTGCTCAAACACTAATCGATTCTACCTCAGGCGTCACGTCATTCACACCGTCGGCCCAATATATTCGTCTTCTAAGGCTGAGCAAAACGCCGAACAACTAGCGTCGTGTTACAAGACGAGCCTCCAGCTCGCCGTCGCGAGCTCGCTGAAACACATTGTTCGTGATCTGTATCTATGCGCTCGAGTGCCGTAATTCTTGAACTTTAACGGCATTCATTAATAGACCTTCCCTTCTATTTCCACGGGCATATATGGGTATCCCATTCAAGATGCCACGCATATAGCTCTCAATGTCGTCAGGGAGTTCTTGGATACTGCTGAAGGCGACAAGGTGTGTTACTGCGCGGACCTCATGTTCTCTTATACAAAACCCACGAGGTACTCATCGAGTCCGTTGGCCAGCTCGAGCGGACCATCTTTGTAGTATGGAGCAATGCAGACAAAGGGGTGTACGAGTAAGTGATACATCGCACGCCATGCTCAACCATGCCCTTGACCATGCCGTCGTCTAGGTCTCTCATACCGCTCTACTTCCCCCCAGAAGAAAGCGAGGCAGCAGTGGAGTAAGTGGAAGGAGAACAAGAGAAGTGAAATTACGGCAGGACAACGTTGTAACATTATTCCCGCCCTACCCCAGGCTATCTACATGCTGACTCCCTCATCGTTGGAGAGTGCAGTCGTGACTGCTAACCTCCGCAAACTGACCACCAGTTCACCTGTCGGGACTATCATGCCCAGTCTGACGTGTGGTCGGGACTCCACCGTTCACCATGTCACGCACCCACCTCCATGGCATGCCGAGCTCCAGGACGGCGTCACCTGCGACTCTGGGGTAGGAAGCGTTTGGCATCTTTTGGCAGGGAATATTCTGTGCTCGCTCCTTGGCGCCTCGATCCGGCAAGTCCTTCTCTTCACCAGCGTCACCCTCAGTCGCTGTCATACTCAGGATCATAGAACTGTACAAAGTCCGAGTCGTCCAGAGGGCTCCCGCCGAGGTCGTCCTCCTCGTGCGTAGTCTCGTTGATCTGGACCTGAACCTTGGCCCTGTCGAATCCCTCACTCTCACCACCACTATACCCTGCATCGACTTGCCCGCTCCCATTCTCCCTGTCAAGTTCGTTATCGCTTCCCGAATCTCCCCCGGAGGTGCCACTGGTGTTCCCATCCGAAAAGCCATCGAAGCGCCTCGCTGCCTTTGGCGGATCTTGTGCGCTTAGCGTTAGGGACGCTCTGCACGTCGGTGGTCGATCAATTATGCCTAGCTCTCGCTCGTCTCCAAAGGTCGCTACCTCTTCCAGCGTGACCGGCCCCGACCAGGTCGACCATGGATGGAAGCCATGTTCACTTCCGGACAATGAGGGCCATGGTCCGGGGCTCTGTGGCAACGGCAACCGCTCCAGCTCCGACGCCGTCAGGAGTATATGGGACTCCGGCTCGTTGTATGCATTGCGCTGAATTGGGACGCCGTCGTCCAAGGGGTCGTACTTGAAGTTGTACGGCGCCTCGGCACCAGGGAGTGTGCGCGTTGAATTGCCACAGAGGTCCTGACCGGTCAAGTTTTCAAGTCGCACAATATCTCAGAGACCTCAGAGCCGCGCTTCTCTCCAGCCTGCCGTCAGGTTGCACGAACCTAGATGCACTCGACGTTCTTAAATACGACCAGCTCATTGTCAGGGTTTATGTTAGCAAGCTGGAGTGACATGCACGGTGTCAGATGATGAGGAGTTCGTGCAGCACTGCTCTCTTTGGTTCTCTCGAACTTTTCCTGAGTCTGGAGATGTCTAAAGGATTGATCATCGAATGCCGCATTAGCCAACAGAGAAGGTGAGAAATGACCTAATGTGCATGTAACTTGCCAGATCAGCATCGTCTCATGCCTTTTGTCTAGATTGGTATGCCCAGGCTTTCCGGTAAGACTGCGGGCTTGTCCCTGAAGGCACGAGATGCGGACTACAGTAGTGCTAGAACGACCAGATTTACCTGTACGTATCCTACTATAAAGTCTCCTTAATATTGATCTGCAGATGCGAGTTCATTCTGTTTTCCCCACACGCAGCGGCGGCTAACAATCGGATCCCCTCCAGTTCTGATGTGACGTCTGCTCCTCTGACCTGCAACTCGTCGCTGCCCTTGCGCTGCCCACCACAAGTGCAACAAAGCCCGAAGCTACCCCGGACGCCGGCTTCACGATTGCCGGGCCTCAGCGCACCAGGCGGGCCGCGCGCTGCCGGATGCCACGCTGTGGACCAGAGCGAGAGGGAGACGCAGGCGAGGCTGTCTTATGACCTGTCCTCCAGTTCCCTCTCGCCTCCGGAATGACTCTGACGGCACGAAGCCGAACCTTCTCCGTGGCTTCTGACCAGGGTTCCTGATAGGCTCTAACACGCTTATGAGGATGGGAACGAACTCGGCCGCTCAATTGACGGCCCACCAGATACGATGTTATATAAGTTCTCGGTCGTCGCCCATGGGGATTTGAGGACGAACCTTGCTCACTCTTCAAGTCCGACGTGGGGACGGACACGACAGGCCCGGTTGAAGAGCGATCAGACTCAACATGGGGAAGGTGTATAATACCTTCCTCGCGATCTTCTGCGCAATCGGTGCGTTTCGTCGCTGGTTCTAGTGACTCCAAGGCCGATTTCGCTCTGCGCGAGGAAGCTGACGGTCTCTTGTATGTCGGCGATTTGCAGGATCGTTCTTGTTCGGGTAGGCTCGGCAGCACTTCTAACTTGCTTCTGACGCTCACCAGGCCGTATTTCCTGAACTGGTTCTGCAGTTACGACAGGTCAGTGCTCGCAGCTACTGATCAAGTTTTGAGGCGTGAGCTCACTATCCGTCGTTCAGTGGGATCATTTCCTCAGTCATCACTTTCTCTGCATTCAAATCGTTCGTGAACAATCCTGGGAATTATGACAGCTTGTCGGGGGCAGTCGTATCCACGTTCACCGGCAAGTACTCCGATCTACTATATTTCTTGCTTGCTCATGCAAGCGGATCCTATACAGGTGGTTGTTTCTTTGGCGCGGCAACTGCAGGATGGTGAGCTTCCTTCCTCAAGATTGTCAATTTGGGATGCCAATAGTTGCATCTAGGACAAACGACAAGCTGGGACGTATAAGGACGGTGCAAGTGGGCATCTCTAGTTCACCGGAAGCGAAACATATTCTAATCATGAGTTGCAAGCTCGGCGTGACCATCTCACTTTGGGGATGCGCGATGCAGGCAGGTGCAAACAACTTCGCAACCATGTTGATCGGTCGTATCGTGGCCGGATTCGCTATTGGGTATGCTTCATGTATCTCCTCCACAACCTGCTTCGTACTGATGAATGTGTCAGCGTACTGTCCATGACCGTCCCTCTGTACAATGTGAGTGTGACGTTTATCCCGGCTGTCTGTGAAAAGCCTCATGATGATGTGCAGACGGAGATCGCCCCACCAAAGAATCGTGGCTTCATTGTGGGGTTGACGCAACAAATGCTGGGTATTGGTTTCATCGTTGCGAACTGGGTTGGGTACGGATGCCAGTTCCTCCACGGCAACTCTCAATGGCGATTACCGCTCGGCCTCCAGGTATTGTCCACTCAGTGGTCCTCTTCTACCCTCCATAGATGAGTTAACGTCGTCCTCTAGCTCGCACCTGCATTCATCCTTCTTATTGGCAGCCCCTTTATGCCTCAATCGCCTCGCTGGCTCCTTGAACACGGCCGCGATGAAGAGGCTCGCGCTGTCGTGTACAAATTACATGGCAGCGACGCCTCCACGCGCGACGAGGCCGACGCCGAGTTCACCGAGATGCAGGAGACGATCAAGGCTGAGATGCTCGTCCGCTCACGCTCGCTGTCTGACCTCTGGGCGACGCGTGGAATGCTCCGCCGCACGCTCGTTGCCGTCGGCGTGCAGGTCTTCGGCCAGTTCTCCGGGATCAACGTCCTCAACTATTTCGGGCCGTCCATGTATCGCGCTCTGGGTCTGAGCGCGGGCCAGTCGCTCCTCGTACAGGGCATCTATGGTGCTGTCGGGCCCATCACCAACTTCTTGTACGTCTCATCAACTCCCGTATTCTAGTTTGGCCCATACGCTGACGTTGCGTGAATCCAGCTTTATAACTCTCCTGCTGGATACCGTCGGACGCAAGAAGCCGCTCATGTTCGGCGCAGGCAGCTTCGTCGTCACATACTCGATCCTCACCGCCATCGTCGCGTCATTCCCACCCGATGAGTCCACGAACCTCGCGGCTCAGCGCGCGGGCATCGCGATGATCTTCCTGACGAGCATCTTCTTCTCCCTGAGCTTCGGGCCCGTCAGCTGGGTGCTCGCGTCGGAGGTGTTCCCGACGCGGACGAGGTCTATTGGCACCAGCGTGGCTACATGTGCGAACTGGGCGTTCAATGTGTTGTTCTCTCAGGTACGTCTTGAAGGATACCTTCGTCGTGGAACCCATTCACAGTGCTTATCCAATTGCTGTGTTCTAGGTATCGAATATCGCAATCGCGAACATTTCGTGGAAGTACTACGTCGTCTTCATCGTGCTCAACGCGATAGACTTCGTTATCATCACGCTCTTCTTCCCGGAAACCAAAGGTACGAAAGTCATCCTCACGCACATGAACGGAGTAGTCTGATGACACCTATGCGTACAGGCAAGACACTCGAGCAAATGGCTGAGCTCTTCGGGGATGAGGTCGATGCTCATGATGTTCTCAAGTCTGCCGCTGCTCACGAGAAGCTTGATCATGAGAAGCTGTAGGCCGTAAAAGCATGATTTTATGTCCCTTGCCGCATTTCGCGGTTCTCCTCGTGATATTACGCCAAGTCAAGTTACAATTGTATTGTAGTCTATCCCGATGACTGGTTCGGTTTTTGGTGCATTTGCGTCCGGCTAAGAACCCCCAAGGCTCGACCATCCGTGTGGGAATGCTCGTCATTTTCGGCGTGGGGTATATGCAGGGTTTTACACATCACCAGTCGGATAAGCTCGCTGACGCGGGCATGTCCCAGTCAGGTTCTTCGGTGAATTGGTATCGGACTGGGAATTCATTTCAGAGTGTGCCCTTTGACAGAACTACCAACGGAAAATGTAGGCAACTCACATAAAGCATCACCATCGGCATCGAAGGCGAAGCCGAAGAACCTCTCGTTGTGATAGGCCCGTTCTGGCCAACGCTTGTTGCTGGAATACTTTTCGTCTACATCATTGGTGTTTTCATCCTCATCCTCTTGTGCGTCCTCATCCTCATCACTGTCCTCGTCTTCGTCTTCGTCTTCATCCTCCCAGTCACTCTCGTTGTCTTCGGATGCTTCAGAATCTTCCGTTTCGGCGTCGTCGGATACCGACGTGGTGCCTGTGGTATCCATCGACTCGCCCGATGCTTGCTCTTCAGCTTTGGAAGCACCATGGGCTTGAGAGGGGTTCTGATACTCCTTCATTGACTTCTCGATGGCCCACCAAGTCGCCCAATGCGGTATCCGGGCCTTCCGATACTTATATCCAGAGGACCCACGCTCCGTCGCGGCCATGAGGGTGTCGTGCTTGTCATCCCAAAGCATAGAAACAACGCTATTGTTCCCAGTCGAGAGCTCGTACACGCAGGCACGCGCGCGGACGTCCCACATCTTGATCTGCTGGGAGCGCTCTCCCCCCGTAAACAAGGCTTCAAATCGCCGATGGTCAATCAGCACACGGAGTTTCAGGATAATAACAAAGACGAACGTAACGTACTTGGTATCCCATCCGGATGGACGAAAACGACGTCCGCGCAGCCCTCGGACTGCCCGCCCGTGTCGAACGTGAGCACAGGCAGCGGCCGGCGAACGTCGAACATCCTCGCGAACCCGTCGCCCGCGGCAGTCCAAAACACGTTCGGCTCGCCCGCGCTCGTCGAGAACTTCTCCACGTCGTGCCCATGTCCCAGAAATCGCGCCGCGCGCCTTCCTCCATGCTGCAAGTCGAGCGCGACGCACGAGAACCCATTGGTCTCCCGGCTCCGCTCGCCGCACAGCAAGAGCCCCGTCGGCCGGTGCAGGTGCCACGCGGCGGGCGTGAACTCCGCGTCGTCCGCGAAGCGCACCATCGCGTGCGGCCGGATCCCGCTCGAGTGCTCGATGCCCGCGCAGTCCGACTCGCGCCAGCTGTTGTCCGTGTTGAGGCGGCCTTCGCCGAGCAGCGTGCCTGCGGGGCTGTCTTGGTGCGTCGCAAGCTGGTCGACGTTCCAGACTGCGGCCTTGCCCTTCCCCGCGCGCATGACGCGGCCCCCTGGGAGGACCGCGAGAGGGCCGAGGTACTCACGTTCAGAGTTCATTGTGTGGACATTCAGGAGCCGCTTGCGCCTTTTGCTCTTGCCGCTGTCGGTTGAGGCCTCGCCTGCGCTGGGGGAGTCACCCCAGCGGAAGGACTTGACGCGGTCATGGTCCGCGAGGAAGACGAGCTGCCGCTCGTCGTCGAGCGCGAGCTGGTCGGGGGTGTTCGATAAGCCAGGGTCGAGGCGCCGGCCGAAGTCGAGCTCCGGATCCTCGTCGAGGTTGTAGTACTTGAGGGATGGATCGCGCGACTTGTATCCACTCGAGGAGGCCATGAAGAGGTACGAACCGTCCGCGGAGATGGCCATCGCTGCGGGAGGACTCATGTAATGGGCACGGATTGTCGCGCGGGCTTGATAGATGAGCTGTGCGCGCGGGGTTGCGTCGAAAGTGGGGAGGGTGATGTCGTTGCGGAAGCGAGAAAGTCGTGTGGTGCGGAGGTGTGGCCCGTGAGTCTTCGTCCAAGAGTCCGTCTTTGGGAAGTCAGGGAGTTTGGGACGGTCTGAGGCATCGAGTGGAGCAGTTAGTTCTCGGAATCAACAGCAACAAAATAGCGACGCGGCTGAACCCCAAGAGATTACGCATCCACAACGGTTAGTCTCTTTTGATCGTACTCACCAACACCGGCTGGGTAAATATGGTTGTAGAAGCTCATAACTGCTTCGATGATATCGCCTCCTAGGTGAGCCAGACTCAGACGTCAGCAACCTGGAGGAAGTGACATCGAAAGAATAATTGGATCTACCAGTCATCTGCAACGAATCCTGGATGACGGGTGCATCTTTTGAATAGGCATAGCAGTGCGGATGTGCCATGGCGAGGTCTGCGAATCCATATTTGAGGGCCTTCTCGATAAACCCATGGGCTTTCTCCACAATTGCAGGGAGATCCGGAGATGACTTTTTCTCTGCGTCCCATACGACGAGGCAGGCATCGTGGAGGATCCTAGTAAACTTCTTGTCGTCGCGATCGCGTTCGCCGAAACCATCGGTCTCCATCATGGTACCGAAGTGCTGCAATAGCCCATCAAGGTGGTTCATCCATGGGCTTTGCGGAGTCGCCATGGTCGTCCGGATTCGTTGGATGGGGGAAGGCTCGTTCCAGCTTCAGTCGAGATCAAGGTTGCGAACCAAGTCGCAGCGACATTTGCAAGCCACGTTACCTAGTCACACTTTCAAATCGCACTTTTCCCAGTCGAGACCCCAACGTCTTTGATGTGACCGCGTTGTGTTATGTACGCGCGGAAGACAATCGAAGTCTACCGAAAGCGTGCACATTTAGCCAGTACTAGGGGGGGTTACTTAGAACGACCCGCAGACAACGCCATCATCCCTGTCGTATGACGTCGATTTATGCAAGGGCGATCGGCAGAGGGACTGAAATCAGTCTACTGCATGTCGTAGGGTGGCTAGATTTGGGTGACAAAGCAACGCCGCAGAAGGATATATATTGGACCATTGCGTCGAGGATCCCACATCGCTGCCAGTCGCTCAGACTCGCGAGCTCGCCCTAAAAAAAAACTGTGAAGTCCAAGTCGACGTCCAAGTCGAACAAGCATGCAATCTCAAAAGACGCCCATCTTCCTCACCGGCGCTACCGGTAAGTCCAAGGCAGTGACGTCAGCCATTTTCTGCTTGCTGACCGCTACGACGAGGATACATCGGAGGCGCCGTGCTCGCTCGTCTTCTTGACCATCCCAGCCGCGACACCTTCCAGATCACCGCCCTCGTCCGCAACCCCGAAAAAGCCAAAATCCTTAACACGACGTTTGGCGTCAACGCCGTAGTCGGCTCTCACCAAGAATACGACAAGATCGAGAAGCTTGTCGAGGACAATCATGTTGTCTTCAATGTGGTGCGTGCTATTCACAAGCCTCTCGTTTCTTTGGCGTGTGCTGAGTACCAGATGTCTAGGGTGACGCCGACGATGACCTCCTCGCCAAGGCCATCCTGAAGGGCCTCAAAAACAGACACAGCAAGCTCGGCGACTTGCCTATCCTCATCCACACCGTACGTCGATATATGCCGGTCACATCCCCCTTCCGTTCTGACGGTGCACTCTTAGTCGGGAACGGGTGTCCTCGCGGATGACGCGCGGGGCGAATACGCGTCCGACACAATTTACAGCGACATGAATGTCCAGCAACTGAAGTCCATCCCGGACACGGCCTTCCATCGCACCGTCGACTTGCGCGTGGTCGATGCGGATCAGCAAGGTTTCGTTCGGTCGCATATCGTCCTCCCGTCAACGGTGTATGGCATCGCGAAGCACGCGCTCGTCGAAGCCGGCGTCGCGAACCCTTACTCCATCCAGATCCCGACCATCATCCGCGCGTCGCTCCGTCGTGGCCGCGCTGGTGTCGTTGGGAAAGGCTTGGCGATGTGGCCTAGTGTCCACACCACCGACCGTAAGTCGCACCTTTGCACATCCCACCCACCCGTCAGAGACCATCGCGTATGCGGCGCTGTAGTCTTGCTTTTGTCTCGGTTCTGTTTCTTGATCAGGGTTGTGTCAATATCTAACCCGGTTTACGTTGCGCAGTTTCCGAGCTCTACATGACCGTCTTCAACAACGCCGTCGCGAAACCCGAGGAGACCGGCCACGGCTGGCATGGCTTCTACTTCGGCGAGAACGGCGAGCACCAGTGGCTCGACATCTCAAAGGCCATCGGGCAGGCCATGCACGAGTTCGGCATGACCGACAACCCGGAGCCGACCAAGTTCACCGTCGACGAGCTGAAGGAGTACTTCGGCAACGAGGTGATGGGGTGGTATTTCGGGTCGAACGTCCGCGCGCGCGGCGATCGCAGCCGGGCGCTGGGCTGGAAGCCGAAGTGCACGACCAAGGACATGATCGCGAGCATCAAACCTGAGGTCGTGATCAGCGCGAAGAAGATGTGAGGGGCGGCGAAGATATCAGGCACGACTGCAGATCAAGTGAAAGTCTTCGGAGAAGTATTGCCAAGTGTACATATAACAAGTCATTGCTCACGAATGAATCAAGCTGAGTGTTTCTACTGTCCTGTCGCATGCAGAATAGAGCTGTGGGCCTTAGGCCTCGCCGCCTCCACGGTCCCCCCTTTTCAGGGCCAAGCAGGCGATTCAATCCTCTGGTTCCTTACTTACTATTTGCATGGTTTCCTTAGACTATTTCCCACAGCGCCTTACAGATGCCGACATCCCTCGACATTGCATTTTAGCCCCACTTTGTCAGCAAGTAGACTCAACCTCGCCAAAGTAAGAGCAGAATTTGAGATTACTGTGCGGTCTGTAATCGCTTTGTCAGCGTTTGGGTGTTCCGATCTCGCAGATTAACATATACAAAGAAGTAGTACAAATAGCGCGGTGTGGTGGCGGGCATTCAGGACGCCAGTGATTCGCGGAACAATGTCGAGCAAGACAACAATCTTCTACATAGGAGCGACTGGTGCGTATCCCTTAAGTTTAAAACTTGGTATTGTAACATCTAACATCGCCGTCGTCCTTAGGATTCGTCGGCGGGTCCGTCCTGCAGGCCATCTTGAAGCATCCTAAGGCGGACACGTTTGAAGTCACGGCACTTGTGCGCTCCGAGGCGAAGGCGAAGGCACTCGAGAGCGCACTGGGCATCAAGACGGTCATCGGGTCTCTCCAGGACTATGCCCTCCTGACAGGGGGTGCCGAGAAAGCGCACATTGTCGTCCAGATCGTAAGCAGTGTCGGAGAATATTGTATGCAGCGTTCCTTACGCACCAATCGAATATAGGCGGATGCGGACTCCGAGGAACCAATGAAAGCCATCCTCGCTGGCTTGAAGCAGCGGTACGAGAAGACAGGCGACAAGCCCATCCTTATCCACACGGTACGCTTCATTAAAAGCCTCCCCTCCCCGCGCATTTAACCCCCCCTAATACCCCTCCCCATAGTCTGGCACAGGCGTCCTCGCGGACGACTCACGCGGCGAGCACACGTCGCCCACCATCACCTCCGACCTCGACCTCGCCGCGCTCAGGCGCCTCCCCCCATCCGCTTTGCACCACAGCGTCGATCTACTCGTCAACGCGGCTGATGCTGACGGCTACGCGACGACGTACATCGTTCTCCCAGGAATCATCTGGGGCCGACCCACGGGCCCTCTCTTCGACGGCCCCGCGGAAACTCGCATCGCGCGCGGGACCATGGTCCAGATCCCGTGGCTCGCAGGCCCCTTCGTGCAAAGAGGCCGTCCCGCGGTCGTCGGGAAGGGCGCGGGGAGGTGGCCGAACGTGCATGTCGACGACAGTGAGTGCTAGTCACTAGTGGTCTCTCCGTCCCAGTCTGCATCTGCGCGAACGAATGTTGATTAACGGGCTCGGACTCGCGCGACTCCACGCAGATGCTGACGCGTTCTCCCGCCTGTTCGACGCTGCGCTGTTCGACCCCGCGCGGGTCTCGCACGGGCGCGAGGGATACTTCTTCGTCGAGGGCGGGGAGCATGGCATGAACGAGGTCGTGCGGGCGTGCGGCGAGGCCTTGGTCGGGCTCGGCCTCGCGTCGGAGGCGGAGCCGGACGTGTTTACGGCGGAGGAGCGCGCGAAGTACTTTGGGGGCGACGGCCTCGCGTTCTTGCTCTTCTCGAATGCGCGGTGCACGGCGGATAGGATCAGGAAGGAACTGGGGTGGGCGCCGAAGCATACGACGGAGGAGTTCATCAAGAGCATCAGGCAGGAGGTCGAGGACTTTGCGAAGACGTTGAAGGCTTAGGCGGCCCCTCCGATAGGCAGACCCGAAGTTCAAGGTTAATTGGAATATTTATGGAGAACGTCCACCGATGGGTGGGGGGTAAACTTCTAGTCCCTTCCCACCGCGGCCTTGACCCAATACCTTCTGAGTTCATCCGCATAAACCACATCGCTCCTGTTGACCCAATCCAGCGGGGACGGCCGCTGTGTGATTACCCGGAAGACGCATTTCAACGCTGTGACAGTGCCCGTAGTGCCCCCGACGTACAGATCTCGAGGCCATAGACATTTCTCAGACCAGACCATTAGGAAGAGAAAGCGCCTAGCAACGGGCCCGGGGTCAAGAAAGACCTGGCACCGACACCCGCCGAGTCGCTGGCTTGAGGGACGCTTGCCCAGGCAGTACAAGCCCCGCTGAAACGCTGGACACAGCCCACATGGGTGTGTATGATCCTCTGAGGGTCGTTTAAGTGAGGGTATAGTATAGTCTGCCAGCCGTCGCGAGTACCCCTCCGTAAACGTCCTATTCGTCAGCTGCCAATCCAGGCGTCATGGTCCGATAACTCCCCTCAACTTCGAGTGTCCCTTTTAGTCGCTGCCATACTCGGGATCGTAGAACTGCCTGAAATCCGATTCCGGGTCGTGGTCGAAGACTTCCTCGTCCGTAATCTCGGGGAGCCGGACCACGACCTTCCTGTCGTCGGAACCCTCACCCTCACTACCGCTATACCCTCCATCGCGCCGCCCAGTCCCCGTCTCTCCCCTATCGCCCCCCATGTCTTTCCCTACCTTGCTAATGCCATCCTCGCCTAGAATATCACCGAATTGCTTCATCACCTCTGACATACCCGTCGCCCGCTGGGACGCCCCATAAGTCGGAAGTCGGTCAATCAGTGCCAGCTCCCGCAAAACGAGCCCCCGCTCGTCTCCAAAGGAGGCGGCCTCTTCCAGCGTTACCGGGCCCGGCCAGGTCGAGAGTGGATTGAAGCCATGTTCACTTCCGGACAATGACGGCCACGATTCAGGGCTGTCAGGTACTCGCGCCAGCTCTCGACCCGACACCGTCAGGGGCTCTTGTGGCTCCGAGTCATTGTATTCGTTGCGACAAATCGGGGTATCGTTGTCCAGTGGGTCGTACTTGAGCGGCGGCTCGGCGCCGGGAGAAGTGGGTGTCGAATCGCCGCAGAGATCCTGTTTCCACCGCGCATAGTCTAAGGCTTTGGTGCGATCCCGGACGGCATCCAGGAAGTCCCCGAAAGCCTTCGGACAGTCAGTTGTCGCCGTCCAATGCTCCCCTGTCCACATATGCTTCAAGATAAACACCTCCGCATGAGAGCAGCAATGGTCCCATGGGAGGATGCCCATGCGTAACTCGATGATAGTGTATGCAAGCGATTCCATGTCGTCGTGGGGACACAAGGCTGCCGATGCATGGCCTATGTTAGTAGTTGTACTTCTCTGATTCTCTGATTCTCACCTCGACGAAGATGGTTGTTGAGGCTCATGTATAATGCGGACCCTCTGGGGAGCGTCGTCCGCTCGGACGGCGGGGCTGTAGAGTCAAAAGGAAGGGAAATGCCGAAATCGCCAAGGAAAATGTGCGACTTGTTGTCTCCTCGCCCGAGCATAATGTTGTACGGCTTGATGTCGCAGTGGATGATGCCCTGAGAGTGGACATACTGCAGGACATCAAGCTGACATAAAATAGGATCTCAGCGGAGTCCTATTCCCGGGCATTTTATATGGTTGACACATACCGTCTGCCATACGATTGCAGTGAGATTCCGGGAGGTCAGGGGCATCTCCATGCGGATGAACCAGGTACCTAGATCTGGCCCTAGCAACTGTAGCGAGAGGTATTCGAAGAATTGCGAGCTTCCCCAGCCGTAAGCCTCAGGAATGCTACGATGACCTGCAACAAATGGTCGTGCCCTTAGACCTCGGACGAAAAGTTAGGGAAGATCATATAGAGCCAACCTCGAAGTCGCAGTAGTACAGCCGCTTCATGGAGGAGGGGTGGATGCCTGGCGCGGTCTGTGATGTGTACCTTCTTGAGGGCTACGGGACGAAGGGCGGACTCGTTCCTGACCAGAGCCATGAACACCCTCCCTGTGCGATACCGTCAGTCGCGCCAGACAATCAGGATAACCCGACCCACCAAAACTACCCTGCCCAATTGCCCCAGACCTGTATCTCAGCCGCATGACTTTTCTGTTCCACTGAAAAGGAGGAGGATTAAGAACGAGGGACATTATAATACAGATAGGGGGCCAGACGATGGTAGGAAACAAGAACGAACAGCGGTCAGACGCTTGTTCTTAGCCACCTCGTTTCCGAATCCGGAAGCGCGCCGGGTTGATGACGTAGTTGCGTCGGGTTTTCGTTGGAGAAAACCGCTTATGAGTGCTACGGACTGGCAAGGTTAATGTTGCAGATCCACATGGGTGCCTAGTCATGGATTGCACTGACAAATGAATGCATGGCTACAAACCGACCACAACGAACTCGTGGTTCCCTCCCGCCACACCCTTAACCCAGTACCTCCCCGACGCATCCGCATGAACCCTAACGCTCTTTACACCCGCACCAGTGAGGATGGCCGACGTGTGGTTGCCTGGGAGAGGCACTCCGACCGTGCCCGTAGTTCCCTTCGGCGTATGGATCTCAAGGCGGAAGGTGTTCCCCCTCCTAGACCACTTGGACGAGAACCCGCCCAACGAGGTCGAGAAGCCGACATCGACATCCTCCAAATCGCCGACCTGGGGCACGACAGCCCAAGTAGCACCAGCTTCACTGAGAAGCTGGATACCGCCAATATAGGTCTGCGCGATCTATCAGCACCTGATCGCGAATCAAGGTGAGGAGACTCCGGCACTCACCGTCAAAGAGCTCGTGGGCCCAGTCGCCCATCCGTGCGCATGCGAGATCCGAGGGTCGTTCGTGTACGGCGCGTAGTGCAGCTCGCCAGTCGTTGAGTAGCCCTCGATGAACGTGCTGTTCGTCATCCGCGGGTCGTCCAGCATAAAGTCAGCCCACATGTTCCGGATCAGCGCCAGCGCGGTGACCGTGCGGTTCGCCATAAAGTGTGTCTCAAGTTCGAAGCCTGAGATGAACGGCGACACAGCGTCCGCCGCCTCAGGGGCGGGCGCGCCGTACTGACCCCAACGAGCCTGCAGCGCCTCCGAGAGCTGGACGATCTGCGACGCATTCGTGACGAGCCCGGACTTGACCGCCCATGCGTTCCCGTCTTGCGGCGCAAGCGTCGTAGTCTCATTGTCCCTGAAGAGCCCGACGTTGGGCTGCCAGAGGAGGGGGATAGCGGCGGACTGGATGCCCGCCGCTAGCTGGGACCAGCGATTGGCGGTCGCCGTGTCGTTCTGGTTCTGGGCCAACGTAATGCCGAGGTTGAGAGTGTAGAAAAGGATAGAATTTGCTTCGATGTTGTGACCACCCATGCCGAAGCGGAGCCAATCGGCGGACGCGGTGACGTTCGCGAGGCCCGTGTTATCGATCTGCCCTGTTGCCCATTCCAACCCAGCCTTCCACTTTGGCCAATTGGCATCGAGGTAGGACTGGTCACCGCTCCAATGGTAGAAGTTCCCGACGCCGATGAGCGCGTAGAGATGGTAGGTGAACGAAACGATGCCGAGTTTGTTGAACGGGTATCCGGCGTAAGGGAGCTGCCCGTTCGCGTTTTGGAGGAGGAAGAGGGAGTCGAGGGCGTTCCGGATGGAGATGAGGTCGAACGTCGTGACTGCGATACCGGGGACTGCGATAGACATGTCACCGCTCCATACGAGTCTGTCCCGTTTCGCGCCGTCCGTGAGCGTGGATGTGCCGTTTGTGATAGTGGTGTTCAGCCACCAGTCGAGAGTGCCGTCCACCATCGAGTTGCTATTGATTGCGCCCAAGAAGTTGAGAGCGTCGCCGCGCGTCGGGTCGATAGTAACCAGCTGGTTGGTGTATGCCCCTGCGTCACGGTCAGTGAAGTTGCGGATCAAGATGAACACTTCCCTTACCAGCGTACCACACGCTACGAGAATTGTTAGACAAGTTACGCACACAGGGAATCAACGCGCGTACCGGTTAAGCTTCTCGTCATTTGAATGGAACCACCCGGTATATCTTTGTAAGGAGTCGTCTGCCCAGTGAGGCATCGCGGTGAAGTGCACCCACAGGTCGTCGATTGACAGCGGGTCCGAGCCGAGGTTGACGATGGTCAGGTACCGGAACGCACCACGCTCCTTCTCGTTGGGAGCGGCATAATGCCCCGCGCCAGTAATATTGAAAACCAGAGGTGCATCCAATCCTGCGTCTGCGGTGGCATCAGACGCTTCGGAAGAGATCCACAACGAGCTCTCGGTGAATGTGAAACCGAGGGTTCCTCCGCTCGACGTTGTGTTGAAGTTGACCCATCCGGCGATGTTCTTGCCGAAGTCGTAGGTTACAGAGGAGCTGGACGTGGCAAGGGTGAGGCTCCGTCCAGAAGAGGCTTCGCTGTCGAGAAGGGCAGTCTCAGAGGATAAAGAGCCGCTTTGGAGATGGACAGCGACGGGCCGGACTGTCCGAGAGGAAGGCGCAAGAATGTACTGCTGGTAGGGCACTAGGGCGGTAGCCCCAACAGCGAGAAGAAGAGTTGCGAACACTTGCATGTTGGTGCAAACAACGGGGAGGTCGCCCCTCTGGACTTGGCGTTCGTCATGTTATATAGCTTCTGAGAGAGCCATAGAATCACGAATGTCCGTCAGAATCCTCAGTGGCACTCTGCATGGCAAAGATGAGCAGCGAAGACACAGGGAGCTTACGAACATCGGGGGCTTCTCCGTAACATCCAACAACATATGACCGGTCATATGGACTTTCAGTCGCTTCTATAGAAAAAGGGCGTATGAGTGTATGCAGTCTACCGCAGGCCCGCAAAATCCGAGCCGGGGTCATGAGCCTGGGGGCAAAATATTAGTCCACATCGCGTTATGACCATTGACGGTCAGCGTAAGAGACAGAACCCCGTGTCCAGTTCTCACTGCTCAGAGTGGGGAGTTCGTCTGCATACTCTTCCAGCGAAGGCGAGGGTACACGAAAGAGACTCACCGGTACCGGTTATGAGGATGCCGAGCAGCTTGAACCTGCAAGTCGCATCCGTCTGCTGAGGTGCGAGGCCCTGGAAATGCCAGCGCGCGCCGGTAGTTGGGCACAAAGCCATCGACTCAGAGTGCGCTCGTTGAAGTCGCTCATGTCGACTGCCATGGAACCATGGAGCAAAGGAGAAGATGGTTACCCAGGTTAATGATAGAGATGAACGTCAATGGCTGGGGGTATTTGGACTGGGAGGGATGGTCAACCGGGTGGCGATGCGGTCGTCGCGCTGGGGCGCTATTGGCATTGTGCGTCGCGCTCCTCGACCTCCATCACATCGCCCAGTACCTGCCTTGGTTGGCCCTCCTCCTTCTCCCACCGACCGACTAAATGGCTGGTTAGAAGCGATGAGCGATACTTTGCTATCTATCCTCCTGGTATCGTCTTCTGCCAAGGGCTCGAACCTGATCTATCATTGGCCGCCCTCCTGCAAACCAACGCCCCGCCTCGCGCGGCCCCTTCCAACGAACGACTTCCCAGGCGCGTTCGCAGACAATCCCTGGCGGGCCGCGAACAGCCCAGACAACATTGCGGAAGACCCTTCGTGGGACAACTCCGCTCTAGCCCCCGAAGACCTCACGGAGTACTACTGGGAGAGACCCAGCGCGCGACGCGATAGGGCCGCCTCGTTCAGCCATCCCACTGCCTCTCACCCCACGTCACGACGCGCCTCTCCCTCCAAGGATGACAGTGTAGACCATGAAGGTTCACGTCTAGGAAGCTCGAGCGATGAGTATGACACTCTTCTGGGATATTCAGCCGAGTTCCTCGCGCAGATCCTCTGTCCTCAGAGGTCCATGTGCCATCAGAAGTTCGAGCTCATCGTCGACGACCTCGCGTTCATCGGGCACCCAGTTTGTGCGGACTCGGATGGGTGGTGGAGGTTCAAGGCGAAGAAGGCGGCTCGAGGGCGGGGGTCGAAGAAGGGGCAGTCCCCTCAGGACGATGAAAAATCCCTTACGCCAGACAAGGCAGACATCCGGGGGGAAGACCGGAATGATGGCAGTGTGGGACGCAACGGGCGTATGGTGTCTTCTGATGCTGGTGGTATGCAGACCTTCCATTTTGTCATCGTGTTGGACCTCCCGGACCCGTCATCCTCTGCGTCCGGGAATATTTCCAAATACTTCGACACCGTATACGAGCAAATCGCGTTTAACGTGACCGCGGTGCTGTATCAGGAACAGGTCGTCAGCGGATATGTGGAGCAAGAGTGCGACGTGCTCAGCTCGCTGAGAGATGACTTCGCAAACCGAGGTATGTGCCTGCGTCTCGCTCGATTTCATACGTGCAACTCAAGCTAGATTGTATCTTCAGGGGAATCATACACCGACTTCATGTATGAGGCTCTCAAGGTGTCGACCATTGCCCCTGCCATGAAGACTCTCTACGAGTCGATCAAGGAAAACACGATCGCCCGCATCACCCTTCACGATCTTCCTCTCGAACTTCAGCTTCCCCCCTTCCTCGACTCCCTCCTTCAAGCCGACGAAGACGGCTATTGCGAAGAAGACATTGCCGACGAGGATAGCGAGCCGAACGCCTGGGGTCCTGAACTGAGCTTCGCCTGGAGGCTGCCTTCACTCACGCCTTGGAAGGCGCTCTTGCGCCTCGACGGCGAGGATGACGAACAGGGCTACCAGCTGTACATGCAGCTTCGTGCTGCCCACCTGCATCCTGAGGAGCGCGAGCTGGCGGAACAGCTCCTGAAGTTCCTCGACCTGGCTTCGGTCATGCTCAGTTTGGCGGAGATGGCGAGCTTGCTCGACTGGCATTTGGAGGCCCAAGTCTATCCTGCAGTCCGCTGGCTCGTGATGCATCGCCGTGCGAAGATTGTGGACGTCGTCCATTCCAGTCTGAAGACGGTATTCTCAGTACCTCAGAAGTTCCCGTCCAAGTGCGTACTTCCTACCGCCATGCCAGTTTAATGTGTAGCTAATCCCATAACCAGACTTGCCACCCTCTCTGAGGAGTTCTCCAAGCGGTTCGCCCGGGAGGGCGTGCCCCCTCTACCCAAGCTTCTCGCA
Organism: Ganoderma multipileum BCRC 37180; assembly: GCA_000338015.2. NCBI lineage: Eukaryota > Fungi > Basidiomycota > Agaricomycetes > Polyporales > Polyporaceae > Ganoderma > Ganoderma multipileum. The sequence goes on along the minus strand of BACB01005485.1, from coordinate 165,615 downwards.
ATGATCTCTACCGCGACGCACAAGACGACTGCGAACCATTTCTACGCGACTGTCGTCCAGTCGAAGGACCTCATTCCTCTCTATCTTGACGTTGTCTTGTGGATGCTGAAACGGGATCTTCTCATCCGGCTGCACCTCCGCATCCGCATCATCGCGACCGAGGAGCTCAAGAAGCATGTCCGCCAGAGCTGGGAGCAACACATCGCCCGCAAACGATCTCGCCCCCGAACACATAGTCACAGTCGCCGGCGCGGAAGCATGGGAGACAGGCACGAGGGCAACGTGGACGAGAAGGAAGGCCCGGACTTTGAGATCGCGTCAGACTCGAGTCCAGTCGAGTACTGGGTTTCGCTGTCGCCCAAGAGCGCGCGTAAGCGAGCGAGACAACGGAGAGACGATCACGACGAGCGTGAGGTGGAGGAACGCGACGAAGGCGAAGATGGGGCTGACGATGAGGATGAAGATGAGGGACAGCAGGACCGCGAGAAGCACGAAGACGAGGATGTGGACGAGGAGTTCTTGTCGAGCAGCACGGACGAGGCCAAGTGGGCGGAGTACTACAAGGACGGGGCCGAGAACGACAACATCCCGTCCATGATCGGCGATCCTGCGCGTGCGACGCCGCTCGAGAGAAGATGGCTGGCTGGAATGTCTGAAGGCAAGGAGCCGCATATAGTCAGGCGTTTCGAGCGGTACGCCTGCAATTCCTCTCATATGCACAAGGCAGGACGCTGATTGACTCCTTTGTTGCAGCATCCACCAGTATTTCGACGGCAAGTGCTCGGACGATGAGATATTGTACAGAGCGGAGATCTCCCGCAAGCAGCTTCGAGAAGTGCTCCACCATTATGACGAATACGTGCGTGACACACACATGCATCAGTACAAGGCCTGATCTAACTCTTCTGTAGTTGCAAACGTTCCTCCACCCATCGTAAATCTGCGACGCTGCCGAATTACTCCCGGATCCCGGTGTTTCGCAGGATTTCCGCCTTGCAGAAAGTCGAAGAACCCTTTATGCCCACTCAAGTTCTTCCCCTCCTTGAGCGGCACGACTTTCCAGTGTCCCTCATGCAGCTCCATTGTCGGCAGTCGCTCGCCGTGATGGAGAACCGCCCGTGCCCGCTACACCGCCCGTTCCCTCTGCCACCACGAGCAAGAACGCCTTCGCGCCGGGTCCTCAAACCTTCTGCATATAGCCCTATAGGTCATTCTTCCGCCGTTCCAGGTCGTCGCACTTCGCCTCCTCCCGGGATAAGATGGGCCATCTCAGGCAGAGGCTCGCGACGCACGATAGTGTCCGCTTATAGCTCGCAAGTGCTGTTTGCTGATGAAACAGAGTCTGAGGTTAGCTAGTCCAGGAGATAAGTGAGGGCCAGACGCGTGCGCCTCGGACAAGCCGTGGGCTCGTCTCGACTGATCATCGAGTGGAATTACTTGAAGTTTTTGCGGTCCGTCTAAACTCGAGGAATGACACTTGCTGAAGACGCCTGTGCCACGTGGTCGATACCGAGCTATTGGAGATGCAGGCAGAGACGTCAACCGTAAGTCTCCTCGCCCTCTCCGAAAGTTTGGGCTCCGACAGACCTCGGCAGCGGCTGAGAAGATGTTCCACGAGATCACGACGTTCCTGTGGCAGGCGTTCTCGTCCAACAAATCCGCGCTCCGCATTCTGGCGACGTCGGCCGGTTGACCTACGCCATCGCACTCCTGCAGCAAATCTGTTCCAACGTCGTTGCCCCGCAAATCCGCTTCGTAGAAGCAAATTGCGTTGTGTGTTTTTCGGGGAGATATGTACTTCGAAACGCAACCACGTGCTAAGATACGAAGGATGAACTACTACGCGGGATATGCAAACCAAGGCTGTATACATGGGTCACTCTTACCTACGGCCATACTCCGGATCGTAGAACTGCCTAAAGTCCGAGTCGTCAAAAACGTCTCCGACGTCCCCCGCCTCGTCCGTGACCTCGGTATGGTCCTTGTCGGAACCCTCGCCCTCACTACCGCCATACCCACTATCGGCCATTTCGCTCCCATTCCTACCGTCTCCGCGATCACCGTCCAAATCTTCTCCCACCGCACGACTGACGTTCTTGCCCAGGAGGTCACCGAAGCGGCTCATCACCTCTGACGGATCCTCTGCGCGCAAGGAAGCCGCGCACGTCGGCGGCCGATCAATGAGGGCCAGTTCGCGCAGAACGAGTTCCCGCTCGTCTCCAAAGGTCGCTGCCTCTTCCAGCGTAACCGGTCCCGACCAGGTCGAGCGCCGATGGAAGCCGTCCAAACCTCCGGGCTCCGAGGACCACAGCTCGGGGCTCTTCGGCACCCGCGCTAACTCCGACGCCATCAGGCATTTGTAGGCCTCTGGCTCCTTGTATACGCCGCGACGAACCGGGGCGCTATCGTCCAAAGGATTGTACAGGTAAGGCGCCGAGGCACAGGAGGGTATGGGCGTCGAATTGCCGCAATCCTGTTTCCATCGTGCGTAGTCCAAGGCTTGGCCGCGATCCCGAACGGCATCCAGGAAGTCCCCGAAGGCCTTCGGACAGTCCATCGTCGCCGTCCAGTGCTCCCCTGTCCACATTTGCTTCGAGACAAACACGTCCGCGTGAGACAGACAATTCTCCCATGGGAGGCAGCCCATCTGCAGCTCGAGAATGGTGTACGCGAGGGACTCCATGTCGTCGTAGGGAGACAAAGCTACACGGCATGAATTAGTTGTTGCGTTGATCAAAGCTCGATTATCCTCACCTCCGCCACGATGATTGTTGAGGCTCATATAGTATCCTGATCCCCTTTGGCGTACCATACGCTCGGAAGGTGGGCGATTAGGCTCAAAAGGAAGGGAAAGCCCGAAATCGCCCAGGAAGACGTGCGACTTGTTGTCACCTCGCCCGAGCATGATATTTGACGGCTTGATGTCGCAGTGGATGATGCCACTAGAGTGGACATGTTCAAGGACGTCGAGCTGACACAGAGGAGGGTATCAGCGGAGATCCATTCCGGGCATTTTATAACGCACCATCTGCCATACTATCGCATTAAGATTCTGGGAGGTCAGGGGCTTCTCCTTGAGGATGAACCAGGTGCCTAGATCTGGCCCCAGCAACTCGAGCGAAAGGTATTCGAAGTGTTGTGAGCGTCCCCAGCCGTACACTCCAGGAATGCTACGATGACCTGCAACGAATGCCAGTGCGCCCTCATCACGAGAATTCGGATGAAAAGCTGTAAGATTTTAAAGAACAGACCTCGAAGCCGCAATAGGGCGACCGCTTCGTGGAGGAGCGGTGGATGCTTGACATCGTTCGTAATGTGCACCTTCTTGAGGGCTACGGGACGGAGAGCACGCTCGTTCGTGACGAGAGCCATATAGACCCTCCCTGTGTGATACTGTTAGCCATTTCAGATGACTGGAATGCCTCTGCACGTACCAAAAGTACCCTCCCCCATTGGACCGTATTTGTACCTCAGGCGCATGACTTGTGGCTCATGTAGGACGGGACGAGGGGGTGCGAGAAGGAGCAACATAATAAGGCAAACGGAGAGGCGGGTGCACAAGCCAGCAGAGAGAGAACGGATAGTATTTCCGAACCCACTGCTCTATATCCTAGTACGACGGAGTCAAAGCAAACGGAGGTTCTTCGTAGCGCTTGTTCTTAGCCACACCAGTCATTTCCCAAATCAGTAAATCCGGGCGGCTTATGACGTAGTCACGGTCTGGAAACGAAGACGGCCCGGAGATGCAGGCGCCGAATGAGGCTTTTCTCTGACCCCCTCATCCAATTTCCTCGTGCCTCCGAACTCGCTCTGACGGTACCTAACCGAAACTTCCCTGCGCTTCTTGAACAGCATTTTTGATAGCATTTGGCCCGCTTATAGCAACGTGAGCAAGAATGAAACCCCTCGCCCATGTAGCCGTCAAGTCGAAGCTGACGATGACCGCCCCGGCAGGGTATTGTACAAGTTCTCCATGCGCCTGCGAGGACGTCGACGACCTTCGCCAAAGTTCACACTGGCCACAAATATGCGCATGATACACAAGGCTCCACCTGACCGATGTAGCTACAAATGTTCTTCCACTCATCGTAGCCCTGCGACGGACGCTATCGAATCATTCTCCAGGATTCCGATGTTTCCACCCTAACAGCCGTTCTGCCTTCGCACAGTCGAAGAACCCCTTGTGCCCACCCAAGTCCTTCCCCTCCTTGATCGGCACATCCCTCCAATACTTCTCATACAGCTCCATCGTTAGCACGTCGCTCGCGGTATCCGGCGCGGTGATGAAGAACCGCTCGTGCCCGCTCCACTTCTCGCTTTCGTCTGCGACCGCGAGCAAGAACGCCTCCGCGCCCGAGTCCTCCTGCACGTAGCCCCACAGGTCGTTCTTCCGCCGATCCGAGTCGTCGCGCTTCGCGTCTTCCCGGGATGGGACGGACCAGCTGAGGCGGAGGCTCGCGACGCGCATTGACGGGTACCGACGCACGATCGCGTCCGCTTGGAGCTCGCAAATGCTGTTCGCAGTTGGTCAGCAGGAGATCTGGCACTGAGAAGTGTGGGGGACGTACACCTTGGACAGGCCGTATGGCTCGTCTACGCGAGTCGGATGGTCTTCGTCGAGCGGGAAGTACTCGAAGTCCTTGCGGTCCGTCCAGACGAGGGGGATGACGTTCACCGAGGACGCTTGTGCGACACGGTTGATCCCGAGCTATTGATAAAACGGGAGCGGTTACCAGTCAACGTTCAACCGTCAGCATTGTCGCTCTCATCAGAGGTTCGGGATTCGACATACCTCGGCCGCGGCGCGGAGGACGTTCCACGAGATCACGACGTTCCTAGGCGGGTCGTCTCGTTCAGCAATGGTGTACCCTGTTGACATCGCGACGCTCACGTGTTATGTGTATCGACGTGGTAATCCCCTGGCGTCCTCATCGCCGCCAAGTGCACCACGCCCTCGCACCCCCGCAACAACGTCGTGGCGACCTCGTAGTCCCTCAAGTCCGCTTCATGGAAGGCGAATCGACCCGCCTGTTGTTCTGGGAGCTGCGTGAGGATCGGGGGGAGCTTAGCAGAGTCGATCCCCAGTACGGTGTGTCCTTGGGTGAGCGCCGCCAGGACGACCCGGGAACCGACAGAGCCGTTACATCCTGTCACTGCTAGCTTCATGTTGAATACCAGGTGTTCTGATCTATGCACAATTTCTGACGATGACTTCGCTGAGAGGGTCTGAAGGAAGAAAGGAAGGACTGCGGTGCCGTTGCGTAAGGGTTTCAAGCTGATCTTCCAACCTTTGTGTGTGTTGCCTTGTAGAACTTTCTCAGTCTAATGGTGCTGCTTAGATGGATAGATAAGCCATAGGTGACACGAGATCACTTGCCTGCTGGAAGCTCGGCCGAGCGGCGGACCGGGATGCCCTGTTGCGTAGCTTCTCCCGTCGGCTTGTGGTCGTCAGGTTCACGAACGTGAAGGTAAGAGGATTTCCATCGTGTATGCCGACGTATGCTATCGATACACCCCACTATACGTACATAATACAGTTCAGACTCCGGAGTGTCAAACAGACGTCGCGAGGGCAGCCTATGGTTTTAAGAAGCTGACGGGCCCGTGCCCTCTGCGGCCTGAGAACTCAGCACGTCGTGCGTGGGCTGACGCTTACCCAGACCGGACTTTTCGTAGATCATGTCGATCGTCTCCATCTGCGCGATACTGTTCTCGAGCGAGACCCAGTGCGCAGGCTGCTTGCCGCGGACCATGTCCACAAACGCCTCCAGCTGGTACCTGAGAGTTCAGATCCATGAGAATTTAGCCCTACCACTAAAGACAGTATCGCACGTACCTGTATGTGCTCCACCATTCTTCACCCCTGTCTCCCCACTTAGGGCCGCCGGTGTACTGCTTCTCGGTCACGGTCTTCTTCGTGCGCTTGTCGTAGATGGTGATGTAGTGGTAGACGTGCGGCATCATGAAGCTGCAAGTCAACGGTCAGCCCCATCCCACGTCCCTAGGCACATCCAACACGAACTTGTAGAAATAGACGACGGCATGCTCCGTCTCGATTTCGATGCTCGGCAGCTCCCACACCCTCGGGATGAGCCAGAGCACATACGCGCGCCACATGTCCGTGTACAGCTTGCTCTCGACCATCCTGCCCTCGCAATCGAAGCGCAGCGTCGCCTCCATCGCGTCGTCCACGCGCCGGTCCTTCGTGTACACGCGCGCCTTCGCCGCTGACACCTCGCGCGGGACGCCCGCGGAGAGGAAGTAGCGTGTCGCGGAGACGACGTAGGTCATGTCCATGAGCGAGCCGCCTGCGAGCGGGTACTCCCAGCGGATGTCGCTGCGCGGGATCGAGCCCTTGGGCGTCGTCATGCGCGCGGAGGTGCGGAGCACGTTGCCGTATTTGCCGCTGTCGAGCTGGTCCTTCAGCCAGTGCGCGGCAGGCTGCCAAGGGAGGGTTACAATCAACTTCCGCAGCTACAGGATAATGGATGGCGTTGGTAGACGTACGTGGAACTGCCAGTGGAACGCCTCGACGAGGACGAGGTTCTTTTGGACGGCGAGCTTGACGATCCCGCGTGCCTCGTCGGCGTTGGCGGTGAAGGGCTTCTCCAGCAGGACGTGCTTCCCTGCGTTCAGAGCCTTCCGGGCCATTTCTAATCGAAGAGTTGCCATTAAAAACATGCATTTCGAGGCGCATATAGTGAGGTGCACGGCGGATACGTACCTCCATGCATGCCGTTCGGGACGGAGATGTACACGGCGTCGATGCCGGGCTCATTCAGCATCTCTTCATACGAGCCGTATGCCTGGGGTATGCCGAACTTCTTCGCGGTCCCCTGAGCAGTCTTCAGGTCCCGGGACGCGATGGCGGAAACGATGACGCCACCATGCGTCCTAGCTGGGTAGATGAGCGCGGCCGAGTCGATAGTGGCCGTTGAGAGGATGCCGAGGCGGAGAGCGTCCTCTGCCTTAGGAACTTTGTGAGCGTCCGACTGGAGGTACTGCTCGAGGAAAGTCGACAACTAATGAAAGACTGATTAGGGTGCACCCATTATTCAGAAAGGAATAGTAGATCGCACCTGCAGAATCATCGCCATGATGCTGTTGGCCGCCAGTTGTGTGTGTCACCGAGTGGGCTGAAAGCAGGAGAGCGAGAGTATAGGAGAGACGGGTACGGTGGGCAATGGGGATATATGGACGAAGGACTGGGGACGATAATGTATGACCTCATTGCGATCCACTGTTTACGTCGTTGCCCGACGTTGCCAAAGGTCGGAATGCAACACTGGGCTTGAATTAAATGCCACGCTGTATAGAACAGTCACAGAATAAGCCATGCACAGCAAGGCACCATTACAGATGAAAAGGTTAAGTGGCTCCAGCCAGAGCGACTCGGAGCAGATGCGGGACTTTGGAGAAAGGTTGTGATGGGCGCCTACTGGCCAGGCGGGAATTACCGTGTTTGTCGAGAGGGAAAGCGTGTGATTGGTGGCCGGGCAGAAAGTGCCGGAATGGTCGGAAAGCCGCGGTGCTTCTGACCCCCACCAGTCCCTGACCTCGACCGCCTCGACGCGCTCAGGCTGCTTCATATACTCTATCTAGCTCAGCCTCCTGGTACACACCCTTCTACCATCACCTCGCGGTAGGCATGCCCACCGCTACAACCACCACCCTGGCTTCCGAGTCCTCCGTCATTTCATTGAAAGCTTCTCATACCCCTCAGGCGACCTCCTCGATAGCGACCACCCTCCGCTCTCTCTATCCTCGCGCCGCTCGAGCTTTCCTCCAACGCGATGTCGCGCTAACCCACTCCTTGCTCTCGTCCGCCTTCTCTCTCATCCAGCCGCCTGCGTCTCTTGCTACTCAGAACGACGCCCTCGCCTCATCCCGACGGAAATGGGACATTCTTAGAATCACCTTTGAGACTACCCTCTTCTCATCCCCGCCCTCTAACCATGACCCCGAACGTCTTCCGCCATCCATCAGGGCCAACCTGATGCTCTCCCCCGAATCTCTCATTGCCACACTCCACAATCGCTCTCTCCAGCTCTTCACGCCAAATGATCACTTACATCGACCATCGTCCGCTTTCCTTCCCGCCCAAATATTGGTCACGCTTGTCTTGAGCAGCCTCAAGCTAGATAACCCGGAGGTCGGGAGAGGGATGATTGAGGATTGGCTAGCAAAACATGGTCAGGAGATAGATGCCGGCGACCCGAAAGGGTACGCAAAGGTGCTCGAGCTGTACTGTCTCCATGTTCTTCCGCGACTGCAAGACTGGGAGTACGCAGAGGACTTCCTGACGTACGAGAGGGAACTACTCCCAGACGTCCGCCAGGTGTGTCTCTTATCTGTTACGATCGTGCGAGAACCCTTCTAACAGTTGTGCGCAACAGCAATACGTCCAGTCCTTACGCCAGCTCCGCGCCGAGGCAGCGACCGCGTCCCGCATCCTAGCCACCCTCCCAGACCCCTCATCCTCCCCATCCTCGTCCGCATCTACACCAATCCGTTCGCCCTCCCCCACACGGTCCGACTCCTCGTCCGCATCCTCCACCTCAACACATACCGCGACACCAAACGGCCATGGCCTCTCCTTTGTGCGCCCCCTCACTCCCTCCCATACCCCCGGCGAAACCCGCTACGCCGCCCAGCCCCACTCCGCGTCAACCTCCAGCATCGCCAGCACCGCAACCTCGCGCACCGTAACGCCGCACAACGCCGACCGCGAGCGTGAGCGCGAACGGGAGCGCGCCGCAGCCGCAGCTGCGGGGAAGGGGAAGACCCGGAACCGCTCCGGCGGCCCGCGCGCGCATGCAAACGGCAACGGCAACGGCAACGGCGACGCAGCCGTGAAGTCCCGCTCGCACTCCGGGTCGAGGTCCGTCGTGCGCCGGGCGTCGTCATTCGAGGCGGCGAGCACGGAGAGCGCCAGCGGGGCGCCGTCGATGCTCGCGCTCCTCCGCGCGTCGCTGAAGGGCGTGCTGCAGGGCATGCCGCGGTCGCGGGTGCTGCTGTATGTCGTGCTTTTCATTGTTGTACCGGTTGTGTCGTTTGTGTTCCGCCAGAGGCGGAAACGCGCGCGGGCTGCTGCTGGGGCCCTTACAGGCGGGAGTAGCAGTAGCACCGTGGACGCGGTGCGCAGGCGGCTTCGTGGTGTCGACGGGCAAGGCAACGTGGTTGTGAAGCTGTGGGAGGAAGTCGCGAGGGTTGTTCTGGATACGGTCAGGATGGCTGGCAGGGGGTTGGTGTGAGATTTATGTGGGATATACCTAGATGCGATATCATATGCGCTCGGGCTGGGTGGTTTGTTGAGACTTGCTGTCGTTAGCAGCTTATGCTTCGTATCTTCGTCTTAGTATGCCCTCCTGGTAATCTACGCCTATCCACCCCATCATATATAGACGCAGTCACTGAGCGGATAGGTCCTCGTGAAGATTTGCTCAATAAAATCCGTATAGGATATGAGGATGGCCGGGATTACAAGATCTACGGGCCCAATGTCTCTATGGGTATCAAGGGTTTACAATACTACGGTAACATGGATATCACCGAGCCTCAGTCCGTGCCAGATCAAGTTCCAGTCGTCCCTGTCTCCAGTATCCAATGCCAGTCAATTCAAAACCCTCCTCGCCTCGTCCTCCACACCCCCAATATTAATCCCATTCACATCCTCCACACCCGTCTCCTCCGCACCATCCGCCCTCCCGACCCCCGCCTGCCACCTCACAACCCACTCAACCAACTCCCGCGCCATCTCCGCCCCCTCCTCTCTTCTCTTCTCACTCCCCCTCGCGCCCTCCCTCCGCCTCCTCTCCTTCCCCTCCCGTCCCCGCTCATACGCCTCCTCCACAGCGCCCGCCCACTCCCCGACCTCATACCGTTCCCTCTCCATCCTAACACCCACGCCCTCCCTCTCCAGGAACGCCCTGAGCCCGTACTCCTCGACGAACAGCGGCCGCGGCACGTACACGCAGGGCGTGCCCGCGTCGACGCACTCCGCGACCGTGCCGTACCCGAGCTTGCCGAGCAGGACGTCCGCGACGGCCGTCACGTCCGGCATGTACGCCGTGCGCGGCGCGACGAAGAAGCGCGCGGGCAGGCCGTCGTCCGAGTCGGAGGAGTGGCCCCAGTCGTGCGGGACCCCACAGATGATCGCGATCCAGTCGTCGGAGGGGAGGATGCGCGCGTCTTCGTCCTCGTCCTCGTCCTCGTCCTCGTCCGGGGAGGCAGTGGGAGGCTTGGGCGAGAACTCGTCAGCGACGTTTGGCGTCGGGGGGATCGTGACGGTCTGGAAGGTCGGCGCGACCCCAGGGTCAGACGAAGGGGCTGCGAGGCCCTGCGTCGTCGGGCGGGGCGAGGCGGGCACCGCGGCGGGTGGCGCGCCGGCTACGCGCAGCTTGGAGAACCGTGCTCCTAACGAGTTTGTGCGCGCGGGTGGCTTAGGGCAGGGCCATGTACCGTTTCCATTTCTATTACTGCTGGTACCTCCATCCGTCTGCGCGCGACGAGGGGTTGCCTCGCGCAGCGCGTCAGCGAGAGCTTGCGCGTGCTCTTCCGTACTCGCTGCGGGCGTCGGGTGCTCGCTCGAGCCCGACGGCGAGAGCGTAGGCGCGGGAGGGGGCTGCACGATATTCCCGCTAGGCGACTCTGCGAAGACGGGCTGAACAGCAGTAGGGGTAGCCACCTTGGACGGCGTGCGGCTGTGCGAGCGGCTCGCAGGCTTGTGGAAGATCTGGCCGCCAAAGGAGACGACGAGGATCCTCGTCTGCGCAGGGTCGTGCAAGTGCTCAGGTACGCCCAGGGAGGTGAGCAGGCGGCTCCGGCCTTCTGGAGTATAGATATCCGCACTGGGTGGGCGCACGAGGAGCGGCGCGTCGCGGACCTCGCGTGCGAGAGGCTTTGGGGGATATTGTGGCGGGAAGGGGATCTGTGGGAGGAGCGTGTACGAGGACGGGGGTTGGGTGAGGTGCTGGGTCACGAAGGGCTTGAAGTGGTGTGTCGACTGGTCGATCCAAGCTGGTGAAGGGAGGGCGGGGTGTGTGGCGAAGGAGGGCAGCGGTATAGTACCTGGTAGCCTGAGAAGGAGGTCTGCACAGCGGTATCCAGCGTGGATCTGTGCAACTAGAGGTGCAAGCTCGACATCCGGAATTGGAATGTCTGACTCAAGCTCGTCGTTCGCCTTGAAGGAGGTAGGGGAGAGCATCGCGTCTACTCCGGGGTGTATCGGCTTGGAAGAACCGTCGATCATTGAGGTCGAAAGGTAGCTATACACGGAGTCAAAGGAGAAATTGGTGATCAACACCGAGGGTATCCCGGCTTCGTTAGCGGCAAGGCTATTTAGATGGAAAGTCAGTGTGCGCACCGAAGACAGATCGAGATGAGACTCACCATCCCAAGAACGCAGCATCACTTAGAACGCAGTCTGTATGGATGGCTTTCAGCCATTGCGACTCGTCCGCGACCTCGGCATCCTTGTGTTCTAAGAAGCGTTCCAAGACTTCAACGCTTTTGCGCCGGTCGACGCGATATCTAGAGGGTCGGATCAGCAGTGCAGAATGCGCGGTCTGTTTAACTTACGCAAGGGGTTGTACTATTACAGGATCTATAACGGCATTACGATACAAGGCTGGACGGATGGATCAGTACGTGGAATTGATCCGTACTTAGAGTGTTTCAATGCAAAATCGTGGCACTCTCGGAAGGATACTTTCATGCTCCAATCGATGGCCCCGTATGAATGCGGAGAGAAGGACGAGATCAACGCAGGTATGGTGAACACTTACCTCCTCGTTCTATGCTATCCGAGAATACGTGTTTAGGTGCTGATGATACAATGTGGATGATTGGACTAGGTTGGAGGCTAAGAAGGTGGCGTGCAAAAGCGGAGACGCGAGTAGCGTGACCGTAGCCTGCGATTGGAGGTGAAGGGGGTCGATGAGTGCTTATCGGTGAGGCATATGAGGTTGAAAGGATGCGCACCATGCCCTGAGCAGTAGTATACGAGGATCAACCTCTTAGCGGGAGATGAGATGGCCATGTCCTGCGGGAGTGGGGGTAGTCGGTCGAGCGGTCTTTGCTAGTCGTTAAGAGAGCGTTGGAGGAGGTGAGCAAGGGTTCATATGGAAGGCGCAACTGGCAAAGAGCAAGGGGGGAGATCGTACGCAGTGTGGGAGGGAGAAAGCCGCAAGGTATGAGGGCCAACTGACGATCGCCTCCAGCGGTGATGGAGACCGAATATATGGTGGGGCAGTTCGCCGAGGAAGTTGTGACCCAGCGGCCTCTCGAGGAAGACTCTGGAAGTCTAAGGACATATAAACATATGGGGGAAGAGGCTAGTGGGAACGGTGAGTTGAGTCTGGTCGAGACGGAGGCGGGTCGGCGGTGTCGAGCATAGGTCCCGGTACCCCGCAACCGGCGGCCGACACTGTCTCAGATCGCTGTTCGTCAAGTCGGGACTGCTCCGACGCCTCCCAACACGGGTCGTCACATCCACGTGCCTCGGCATAACGCCGCTGCGGCGCTTCCGACCAATGTCACCGTCAGCCTCGTTGCCACATCGTCTTCGACTCGGACGTCGACTTTGTCTACGCTCGCGCGAAAGCTGACGGTTACTTCCAGGCTATTTCTCAACAAGGACAATATGGTCTGGGTTGACTCTGCTGTCAGTCCCTCGACTCAGAATTCCGAACGGATGGATGGAAGGTCGCCAGCAGTGAACGACCCACTCTATTCAATGGCATTCTTCGTCCGACTTTACGTAACTCAGTGTCGACGTGGAAGCTCTCAAGCGTTCGACTATAAGTCATCCCAATCACCCTCATAGTTACATTGACCATGGTGAGTTTCTCTCAAATGGTAGTACCTCGCCCGTTTTGATATTTCTACCATTAGACAACTTTTTCCTTCTTCGGAGCGGCGCTGACAGCGAGCACAATTTTGCCACTTCGTATGTGAGTTCCAACACATGCATTTCGTCAGCCCTTCAGCCATCCGCTGCCAGCGAACCACGGCTACCTTGTCTCCGACGCCACGGTCTTGTGTCGCTTATCCGGCAAGTACGTCATGACTTTATATGAGTCCCTCCAATCCTACGATTGACATTGCCTACTTCGAAGTAGAAGCTGATTCCGCCATCAGCACGAATGCCCAATCCATTATGATAAGCACCGACTTCGCGGACGGATCCGAGCCATGTACACTTTCGAAGGTCAACCTGTGTTACCGGGATACAGCGGCCTCCGCTTGGAGAAAGAAGCTTGCCTCTCTCACTGACCTATACTAAACGCCTTCCTCCGTCTGTTGCATTCAACGGATGATACCGATGTGCCCCCAACCGAAGGCAATTGAGAGAGGACACATCGCTCGCTTCCTTGGATGGTGGCTACCTCGATCCCGTCAGTATTCTGAGAAACACGACCCGGAGCACCCGTGGCTCGTATTTACGATCTCGAGGTCTAATTTACTCCCACCGCCTCACGCCGATGAGACTTAAAAGGCCTTGGAGGACACAGTCCCAGCACAGACTTATCCACACCTCTCAGCCAACGGCCAGCAAGATTCTCGACCGCTCGCTACAATGATCGCAACTCGCATGCTTGCACTCGCCCTTGCCCTCCTCCCAGTTCTTGGAGGTGCCACTTCTCTCGCTGCTCGCGACACGTGCAACGGCGATTCCGGCACCCTGCTCTGCTGCAGCTTCCTCGCGTCCGTAAGTCGTCGCCTCCCTCACCCTCCCACCGGGCTACAACCCGCTCATCCGTGTATGCGTATACCTGCAGCCAGACAGCCCACTCGTAAAGCCGGTCCTCGCCTCGCTCGGTATCGTCACCAGCTCGCTTGACGGCCTCGTAGGTGTCACCTGCGAGCCCCTCGAGGGCAACGACTCGTGCGGCGGGCAGCGTGCTTGCTGCATCGACAACAATTTCGTGCGTGCTTTCTTATCGAGTCGCTTGCGCTCAGTCCCATGCAATCGCTTACCTGCTGGGCCTTCGTCTTGTAGAATGGCGTCGTTGCTCTCGACTGCACTGCGGCCTGACGTGTTGAAAACAGCGGTTTCTCTGACAATTAGCTGCTCTGTACGACGCCCTCGTCACGCCAATGTGATTGTGCATCCTTTTCTTGGTACATGCATATATACTCTTGATGCGTCATGGCATTGTAGCGCCGGATTCGACTTGAAAACGTCTGCTTCCCCTTTCTATGCTCGATTGTCAGGCATAACGAGCTCCGTTGGCGCTGCTTATAATACGTGAATTCTCTGTCAGCCTCATCATAACACGTTCCCTATCGTGTCCGACTACTGCTTCTTCGCCCACGCCTCGACCTCCGGCCCGATACTCGCCAACATATCCTCCGTCGAATGTTTCGCCTTCCACCCGAGCGCCCTCGCGCGGTCGGCGCGCGCGCGCGAGTTCGTCCCATGGTAGTATCCGAACCATTCGCTCCCGAAATACCGCAAGAGCTCCTCGTGCGAGAACGGCGTCGGGGCGGGGTCATCCGCGAGCCCGCGCGCGTGCATCGCCTTTCCGATCGCGACGCTGATGTCGAGCCACCGGTGCTCGCCCGACTCCCCGAAGTAGAGCCCCTCCCAGCCGTGCCCGGTCGTTTCGGGGTGCTGGGTGATGGCGTCGAAGAGGACGATGTACATGTCCGCGACTGTCAGGTCGTGAGCATGCGTGCCCACGGCTTTTCCACTTGGGGCCGGAAAGGGTGGACGTGGACTCACTGTCGTCGATGTGCACGCTCGGCCATATGGAAAGGCCTTTTCCTACCACGCCGGCGCGCTTGCGCGCGAGTGAGCTGCGGATGAGCGTCGGGATCTGCATCGAATACGCGTTCGAGACCCTGGCGTCGACGAGCGGGTGCTTCGCGATGCCGTACACGGTCGAAGGCAGGACGATGTGGGTGCGCGCGTAGCCGTCCTCGGCATCGGCGTTGATGACGAGCAGATCTACGTTCCGGTGGAATGCGGTGGGCGGGATGGCCTTGAGCTGCTCGACGTTGAGGTCGCTGTAGATAGTCTCGGTCGGGTATTCGCCGCGCGCGTCGTCGGTGAGGAGGCCGGTACCTGACTATATGCGCTGTTTTAGTTGGTGAAAAGGATTTAGCCGATACGTAGGAGCGCATACGGTATGGATGAGGATGGGCAGGTCGCCATGTTTGTCGTGGCGGTTCTTGAGCCCTTTCAGGATGGCGCGAATGAGAGGCTCGTCGTCAGAGTCAGCCTTTAAACGCCATATCAGATGAGGGTTTGTCGGCAATGCTCAACGGTAAGCACGTACTATGTGGAAGATGACGTGGTTGGCCTCCATGGTTTGTTCGATCTTGTCATGTTCTGCGTGGGACGCGATGACGGTCTTCACATTGAACCGCGACTCCAGAATTTGTGCCTTCTCTGGGTTGCGCACGAGCGCAGTGACCTCAAAAGTGTCGGCATTGGGGTGGTTGAGAAGACGATCCAAGATTGCGCCTCCGATGTAACCTGGAGTTCGAGGTGAGCGCTGGATTGAGGATGGTAGGCGATCGCGATGCGATGACGTATATACTACCAACCGGTGACACCAGTGATGAAGATGGGCGTCTTTGTTGCCATTCTGGTCAGAAAGTCGACACAGCCCGATGTCAACGGGTTCAAGTAAGTAGAACGAGAATACGCCTGGATCAACGAGAGTGGGCACGAATGCTTTTGGGAACCCCACGGAAACGTTTACTTATAGCCTTCCGAAAGGTGCTTTGTAATGCAAGAAGGCCTTACAAAGCTCCGTTCTCGGGGAGTTTTCTTAGCTCACTGCACATCTGGAAGAGGACTTCGGAAGAGGTATTCTTCGACGTCAAGTGAGCTGCATCCTACGACATCGCCAGCCTGAATGTAAGCGACTGTCCCAGTCATTCTCGATTTGCCGTACTTAGCTGGTAGTGTGCACTGCATATACGTAAGTCACATTGACAACTATTGATACTGGGCGCTCTATACCTTTTAACGAGTACGTTGAACGGAATTCGAAGGTAAACATTATGAAGTCAAATGAAGCGTCCTATAAGTTCAACTCACTTCGCAAACAATGTGAACAGGATGGTGCGAGATGGCGACTCGGAGGTGCAGGAACCACCAGCGGTCCCACGCGGATGGGTTTAGACGCCCGCGTTGGATCGTTCCGAGCAAGGCGGATATTTCCAAAGCGTCCTCTCTCCTCTGTTATTTCAACTCATCTTTGTCGCTATGGGGGCCCATTTTAACCTCCCTTCGGCCTCCCTGACCAGGGCCTCCTTGTCCTAACCCAACCTTCCCCCCGCCATGGCTCATCCTGGGACCCCTCCGGTGCGAGTGGTTGACCTGGAAGCTCAGGCCATTGATACAACAGCGCCGCCGAGAGAGTCGCCTTTAGAACAAGAAGGCTCCAAGAAAGATTCTGCACTTCCGGAGCATGGCCGGAATGGAGTCCACGATGGTGAGGAACGCGTGCAGGACGATTCTGCGGGGCTTATTTGGCCTATCCTTCTCGTTATCGCACTACTGCTGTCCCTCGCTAATCAACAATTTTGGCCGCGGAATCAAGCCATTGGGAGCGATCTCGCTGTAAGTTGGCATCCTTCTGGACTCGAATGGCCTTTGTTACTACGGCAGATCTCTTCTATTGACAGGAATCGCGCCAACATTCGCCAGCGGAGCACACCGAGACGGTGAATCAGCCGTGGCAGTGTGCAGAGGAAGTCATGTTGACTCCTGACCCATATCCAACATTGAGGAGCGGTGAACGGCCACGATACCACGCGCGTGGATCGGTGAAGGTCCCCGTCGCCGCAGACATCATGTCGTTCGTCAACATGTACGAGGACGACGGCTGCGCTGGGACTTTTCGCGTCTCGCAGACGGGCGAAACAGGCTCAGCTGAGGCCACCGTTGACGTTGACGTCTCGTCCGCAGAACCGGAGGCCTTCCGCGATGTGCGTATGTGTCGCCTGCATCGCACGAAGAATGACGTAGGAGATGTTTTCAGATTCGGTATTGATGTGGGTTTATCCTACTCCCGCTCTTAGCGAACGCTGTGAAGCTCACCATGGTGGGCAGACACCAGCGACCGACGGCCTCGATATCTCGTCCAGTGAGGCGCGGGGCAGGGCGCTGCATGTCGATATCCATCTCCGACTTCCTCGGCCACACGCGAGGTCAAATGTTCCCCTCGAAATCAAGGAGCTGCATACCGCTCTGCATCAGTATGACCATCTTCTCTCAACACCACCTTCGGTGCATTTCAAGAAACTCAATCTTTCTACCGTCCTGGCGTGGATCGAGTCGGAGGTTTGTGACCTCCGTCCTGGGCATCCGAGTCCCATGAATCTGACAGTGATCCTGCCGCTTTTTCGTAGTCGGTATCAGGCGATATGATATCGCTCCAATCGACGTACTACAGTATTCGCGGGTCCTATAACATCTCACGGGCACTGGCTATCCAAACGGAGGACGGACTGGTCAATATAACCGCGCAACTGCACAACGACGATGCGGCCGCTGAGCCAACGACGCTTAACATCACAACAATCGAGGGGTACGTCCGATTCATCCCTCCCCCTCGAATAACCCAAACTCGTCTAACCTCGGCCCCCTCCACCCCCTCATCCTCAGCGCCATCTTCAGCGAAATCTCCCTCCACTCCACCTCTCCCTCCGCTCCGCGCGGCGCGTTCGACGTCTCAGCCTCCACCGGCCACGCCCCCATCGTCCTCACCTTCCTGTCCGCCCCCCCATCCTCCGTCCTCACCGCGTCCGCCGAGATCATCGGGCCCGACGGCGACTGGCTCGCGTCCTGGGGCGACACCTGGGACCCGAGCTACTGGGACCTCGAGTGGGACCTGGACCCGGTCATGCCCAATCGCGTGGCGGTGCAGGTGCACGAGAGCTTCGAGGGCGCGATCGACCTCGAGATGACCGAGCCGACGGCGTTCAGGCCGCAGGTGCTGCCGCTCGCTGATGTCTATTGGGGCGCAGAGGTGGAGGGTAGTGCTGATGCTGAAGGACCTTATGGCGTTGAAAAGCCTCAGAGTCAGGCGGTCTTCGCGGACGGTATCCGAGTCGGTGGCGCTAGCGAGGATGGGGACTTGAATGGACTGAAGAAACTGCTCGTGAGTATGGAGGATGTAGACAGTGGGCGGTGGGATACTGCTCAGTGTGCACGTGTGCGCCGTGTCGACGCAGATCCCCTTGCGAGAGACGGGAGAGCAGTCGTGGGCGGCATTTTGTGGGGCGCCGAGAAACTTTCGGACGAGGAGTTGCAGAAGAAGGGAAAGATCGTCGTCAGGACTGTAGATTCTCCCATTGCCCTCCTTGTCTGAAACTATGACTACGTGTACCCGGGACTCGTTTTTTCACTTCTTTGGGCTTTAGGATATGGTGATCGTGGTTAACGGTTACATGCAGGTTCAGTTGGCGATGCCAGATCTGGGGATTGGAGGGATTGACACATAACGCGGGGTTCATAGGCGGGTGTAATGGCAGTCGGATGCTGGTAAGGTCCCCCGTGGTCCACAACATGAGCTACGACGTGAGCCAGCAAGTTCGCAAAGGGTCTTGCATTTATGTTGGTGAAAGCGTAATCCAATCACATTCAAATTGATCGTATTCTGAGAAAGAATCAGTCACAGGGCGCCATCTATCTCTCGCAGCACTTACCAGGCTCCCCGCTCTATCTGTGCTGTGCTAGCCGACACCGCCGAACATTGTGGCTAACGTTGAGAGGCGTACCAGAAGACAGGGCAAACCCATCTTGAGGGTCTGGGACGCTAATTAGACAATGTCCTGATGTTGGTCCAATGCACCTTTTGGGAGGAGACTTGGAGGACGTTGTTTAGTTCCCCACAGCGTATCGAAGTGAACGAGCACTCACTGTTCAACCGTTTACACATCCCCTTGCATCTAGTTGAAGATTGATGCAAAGCAATGACGCATCCTGACCAGTACGGGTTAACCAAACATCTATGGTATCATATCTACTACCTATACGTGAATGTCGGGTAAATAAATAGGCATCTAATCATAGAACCAGCACCGGAAGCTTCTGCGAAGTTCTCTATCACTATCCTCTAACGTTGACTAGACCTACTGTGTCGCGCACCTGAAGATCTAGACTCAAGCGGCCACCGCCGTCTCCCCCTCCACCTCCACCACCACCTCCAGAGGTTCCTTCTCTGCATTAGCCTTCTCCTGCACCGCATTCGCCTCCGCCTGTGCCGCAATAGGCACGCCCACCTCCGCCTCGAGCTTCTCCTTTTCCACGAGCTCGATCCGCGTCTTGACGTCCCACTCCCTGACTCCGATCTTCCCACCCAGCGCGCGCCACTCCGCCCACAGCTTCTCCCGCCTCTCCGCGCACAGCCGGACGAGCGGGCCCCAGTACCGCGCGTGGTCGTACTCGAAGTGCGCGGCACCCCCGCTCCACTCGGAGAGGAGCTCGGCGGGATCGAAGAGGCCCTCGCCCACGCAGTCCGGGTTGAAGCGCAGCTTGGGGCGCGTGAGCGGGTCGATGAACGGGGTGATGAGCTTGAAGAACGCGTTCACGAGGAAGGGGACGTTCACGACGAGCGCGCGGCCGAGGCGCTCGGGGTCTAGGAAAGGCAGGTGAATATCGAAGAGGGATGGGAAGGGGGGTGAGGACGTACAGTGGGTCTGGAGGATGTTGAGGACGGTGCGTGCCTGTGTCAGGGAGGGATTCTTTGCGCGGTCTGCAAAGTCGACCATGAGAGCCAGCGTTCTATAGAGGCATGGCGATATGATTGAGGGCGCATATAGTCAGACATAGGAGAAGGTGCACGCACTCCACGCCGGGACCCATCAACTCCGTCATGCGCTCCAGCGCCCAAACCACGAAATGCACTTGGCGGATGCTCTCTTCCGTGTTCTGCTTACTGGGACGAAGGTAGAGCGCAGGTCGGTTGTCGACATCGTAGCCCCAGAGTACCATCTTGCCAGTGAGCGCCTTGAACCCAGCGGCGCGTTAGTTTCCATAATAACTGTCGAAAGAGTACGACGGGCACCTCTGGTTCGACGTGCGACGCAGTGATCAAGTCGTAGAGGCCGTACTCCCGCCGCCACTTAAGGGTAGCCTCGAGTCGTTTGATTGCAGCCTGCGCACTGGCCCACTTGACTGCACGAAGGAATCTATTGAGGACACGTATTAGACTCGGGGCATTCTGCGATAGCGATAACTCCATACCTCAACAAACACTCAGCGCTCTTCACAATCAACAATTCCAGCATCGCACGTCAGCCAGTGTCGGCACGAAGAGCACGGAAGACGTACCAACCAGAACTTCTCCTCCTCCGTCAGAGCACCGTCCTCGACACCCGGGAGGACATAATCCTCCTGATCGAAATGGTAGAGAACGTCGTCATAGAGCTTCTGCTGCGCGTCTGTAAGCTTGAGCGAGGGCGAGAGGACAGCTGGATCGAACGGGATCGCCGGTGGTGGGCGTGTCTCGTAGATCTTGTCGGTCTCGACAGTCATGGCTGCTCAGTCAAAGGAGACGCGGGCCAGCGATGCGGGAGATGAACGAGAGCGTGGGTGTATGAGGGCCCCGGCGGGAGGGAAAAGGGCGGGTGAAGGGGGGGGACAGGTGTTGGCCATCTGTTGTGGGTTCATGAAGACGTGCATGATCGCGCGTCGCGGGCTTAGCGGACTCTCGCTCCGCCCGCGTAAAGCAGCGGACGTGGGTCGCGTGCCGGTCCGACCCGCCTCAACTCCTCCCCACATTCACCAGGTTCCAGCCTCGTTTCCCCCTCGGAGTCCTCCTCGAGTCTGAGTCGCATGTAACCTTCTGGATGGCGGCGGCTAGAGAGACTCGCCTCAGAGTCATCGCCTTGTACAAGGAGCTCCACAGGCTTGGTCGCGACTACCCCGACCCTGCGTCCGTCTTCTGCCTTCCTCCAATCCGGTGTGCTGTGATACTCAACCTCGCTGGCCTTCTAGATACAACTTTCACAAGAAGCTGCGCGGCCTTTTTGAGAGTGAGTGCGCGTTCTTTGGAGGTTTCAAGTGTTCCTGAACGCAAGCTTCATGACTCGGACTTCAACAGAGAACCGACATCTGACGGATCCGGAGGAGATCAACAAAGCCATTAAGATGGGAGAGTATATTCGGAACGGTGCGTTCCATCGTGGCCCCCTGTACGAACCCACGCTGCAACTTTATATGCTAGAAACCCTCGCTCTCTACTCGCTCCGCAAGTATCGAACCTTAAAGCGGATGTATCCAAACGAATCCCCCACAGATCCGATACCATGACATCAGCTTTGCGCAAGGATATACGGTATTCATATATCCCTTCGAGAGGGACAACTTCTGTGTATAATTAGGAAGCATTGTCGACATCAACTCTATTGGATGGTTGCCATAGGTCGTACGTACATCGTCCATTACGCTGAAGCACCATAGCTCAAAATGTTGTTCGATGACTACGTAGATTCACTCTCGCGTCCAAGTACATTTCCAAGTCGGCGGGGCTTTCATATGTCATACCGAGCCTTGCGGATGACAAGAGCCTTGCCAAAAAGAGAAGTAAACTGGACGGAACATGAGAGGGATGATAGTAAACTACAAATCGTACAGACGCAGGGCCACAAAACACATAAAATACAGGCCACAGAACACACTGCGGACGACTCAAGCAGTGATCCCTTCACGTCTCTAGCCTTTCCACTGCGAACGCAGGACGTGCAGTCTGCGGGATTGGACGGCAGCCTCGGGTCAGCGGCCGGAAACCTCGTTTGATGCCACTTCCATCGCTACCATTACGATTTCTTCGCTGTATGGAGCTGGTCAGCTATCACGGTCGGGAGACGGGAAGGCGATTTACCATTCGAATTCAGTTTAGAAGCTTCAGGCTAGCGTTTGATCAGGTGTTCTGCCAATGGGTCGGTGTGATGATTCAGCGCTCAATAACGGATGGGGGTACATATACGCAGAAGATGTCGCGGACTAAACAACGCCGTGTTTGTGAGCTGATACCCTTCGAACAAAGATGGGGACTGCGTACAGACCTGGAGACTTCTTGGCGTCTTCGCCTTCAAATCCTCGCCCTCGGGCCCTGACCCGTCGGGAATGGAAATGGGTACGAAGGATGGACTCCCGGGTCGCTGCCCTGACATCGCCGTCGGGAAGTATGGCGCGAGCGTGGAGAACTCCCACGCCCCTCTCGCGGACCTCATAGAATTTATGGCCTCCATCAGAGGTGAAGCCGCGAGCTCCCGTTCACTCCTCGGGTCAAACGAAAGCTCGGGCCCCAAAGAATTCGTCGACGGTATGGGGAGAAAAGCGGGTTCACCTGTGGCGATCGTACCGACTAGAGGGGAGCCGATTATTTGGCGAATGGTTTGGAGAAAACAATGCGCAAACTTACCTCCATCTTGGTCCAACACGATAAGGGGACGCAGCGCGGCCAACGCACCATCCAAGTCATGTGGAAGCGCTTCATTCTGGGTTCCATCACAACGAATGTGGAGTCAGCAAAGTCATATGCATTCCAGCGGAGACTGTGAAATCGTGCTACCTTGAAGAGAGAGGACAAGTCCGCGTCGCAAGCCCACGCGACGTCAGCGTTGGAATTCTGTTCCAAGATCGATTGATCGTTATATGACTTGAATGAGCAGCACCAGAGAACCTACCTTCAAGATATAATTAAGCAGGCTGTCAACGGGATCGTAGTCCTAGAAAGACGGACGTAAGCATCTCATCTGAATAGTATTAATTGGGTCCCCTGACCTTCTCGACCTCGTGCTGAATGTCGTCTTCGTCGTTCAAAGTCACACAGGAGCCCGCACCCGATGTCTCGTCGTCGTCGCCATCATCTGGAAGGACGTGGTCTCCGGCAGCGGCGCGAATAGCAGTGGATCGCCACAGCGGCCTGCTCTTCATCTTGTAGTAGTTCAAGAAAATGCACTGGTCGTAAGTCTCCGATGATTCCAGGGACTCATCCTTCCACATCGAGGCGCGATCCAGCGGCCCAATCCTAGAAAAAACAGGTCCCTCGACGCCGCGCGACATGGATACGAGGAACTCGCCAGACGCAGACAGGACATCCCCGGCAATGACGAGTTCCCCGCTCGCGCTCTTGTTGCTGAACGCTGCCTCCGCCCAGACAGGCGTCTTCGTGTAGCCGGAAACGAAGATGATGTCCTTCTCTTCGAGACCGATCTCGTGTCGATCGTTGGCAAAGGCGAACCAGCTAGGCATGTTCTCGCGAATGTACCGCCGGAGACGGAGGTCGCAGGTGAGATAGGTACGGTGTGCGGGTTTCTTCAGCATGAGCAAGGCCCCTTCCTCAGCCTTACAGTGATAGCTCAAGCTAGCGGAGGCCGCTGCATGGGATTCACTAGCAGTGCATGTTTCAATATAGTTATCCCGCCAAATGAATGTAAGAAAGTACTGACCTCACTGAGGCGCTTGCTGCGATCGAGGCGGCTTGCAGGCTCTTGCTGTGCAACAACGGCTGGGTGATCTCGTTGGGGCGGTAACTGACCATATAGTCGGGAAGGTCCAAGGCTTGGAAGCCATCGGGGACGCCTCTCAGAGAGTTCACTGGATCTTCTGCGCTTCGGGCCGCGTTGAATAGCAGGCAGAAGTGGCCATCCTTCAGATAGCCAACGTCTCCTAGCTCGACCTCGCCGAACATCAGAGAAGGGTCCGGACCCCAGAGTGGATGTCCGTAGTTCAGGGGGAACAGTTGTCGGGCATAGAACGTCCAGGGACCGCTGGTCATCTTGTCGGGGGCAGCGATGGGGATGTGAGGGGCGAGGGGGGAATGGTATCTACGGGGAAATGTCTCGTCGTTCAGTTTATATAAAGCTATAGAGCAAACCATATACTGAGCTGGGAACAGTGCCTTGTTCACCTGTACACCAGAAGCTCGGTTATAACATCAGGCGTCACGAGCGCAAAAGAGCGCATGGTACGCACCTTCGATGCTGATTGTTAACAATGCCCTTTCGAGAATATGCTTGGGCAAATGGCATAGAGGCTGTGTATAGAGAGGAACACGGTTGGGAGATATGAATTGGGAACCAAGGAAAGCGGTGCCATTGTGGGTCCATGGGCGTATCCACACGGGCGGCATGTTACCTGACAAACGATGCGGGTTGCACGTCAGTATGATGATCAGACACGGTCAACGGGTCTAGGACTCACAGACTCAGTCGAATATCCGACATCGTCGCCTTCGACAATACATGGGACGTCTCCCAATGTCTGCTTGTCCGTTCCAATGCGTTCTTCCCCGGACCTCACCAGACCTTCCCTCCGCTCTCCCCCTTTCTGACCGCACCTCAATGTGCCGTTCCCGCCCTCGTCCTGACGGATCCTCTCCGCTCGGCGTACCGTTCTCGTTCCTGTCCTCTCAGGGACAATGCAAAGAAGGCAGTGCATACTGTGTACATGGGCGCATACTAACTGGTGAACGAATTGGCCGGCGTGAGTATGAGCAGATAGTACATCGTTAAACCCTGCAACTCACAGAACCAGTCGAATGGGCGATGTAGCCGCCTTCAAGGCCACCTGCTTCTCCCAGAACCTGCCGGTCCGATCTGATCTGTCCTCCCTCGTCCCCCACCAGACCTTCCCCTCCGCTCTCCCTCTTCCCGACTGCACCTCAATGTGCCGCTCCCGCCCTCGTTCTGACGGATCCTCTCCGCTCGGCGTACCGTCCTCGTTCCTGTCCCACTCGATGGACGGCCGGACCCGCTTTGACGTCTCTAGCTTCAACGACCCTTCGTAGGTCTCGTGCAGCTTCACTGTGATTGGCGCAGACGAGTCCGGCGGAGTCCGCCACCACCAGGGGAGGCCCTCTGGGATGACATGCACTTCCGCTTTAACTAAGAGGACGTAGTCCGAGTTTCTGGGGGCTTCGATGAAGGTGAGATTGATAGGCGCGTCGGTCGTGCTCGCTTTCACTTCGAATCTCGGGTCTAGTTGCGATGCAGAGTTGTTGCGGGACGCGGTACTGTCATATATTGCGACCTGTGCATCGATCGGTCTAGTTGGTGCAAACACGAGTCAGCATCGTTGCGCGGCCATGATGGATGAAGCGGCACTGAGTATTAGCGTTAAGCTTACCCAGTTTCTGTACGCATGGAGAGGTCAGTAGGAGCGAAAACTTCAAAAGGCCCCATATCGGCTAAGTGCCCGTAGTCCTTGTCCGGTGCTCTGCCGTCGAGGAGGTTCGCACGGAGTTCGATCGCACCACTTTGGGTGGAGACATACAGACTCCTCGAGGCGTTGAATATACCTCGAATAGAGCCCGCAGTCGAAAGGACGGTGAGATCGTTGCCCACAATGGCCTGTAACAATAGCAACGTGATCAGGGTATGAACGTGAAGTGCAAGCAAAGTGTGGCATGTAGGGAGCGCGCGCAAACATACCGGATCCATAACGATATCGCCCTCTGACGGACCGAGGTAGAGGTTGTGGAACCGTACGGACTCAGAGAGTCCTTCAAAGTGGTGGGAGTACAGCGGCAGAGTCGTCCATAGGTTGTTGATCACGAGCGACGAGTCTGATTCAAGAGGGGTGGGAAGCTGCAGATGTATGTTGATCTCCAATTTTTCGCCTGGTGGTTTGCTGGACGTCTGTGTGAATACGGAGGTCAGCGTGACTGCGAGCATGGTGCCAGGCCGCGGTTACGACACTCACAATACCGTAATGCCAAGGGTTTGCGACGTTCATATCGCAGCTCCTTTTCTGCAGACGGCACACCCGTACATCCTCAATAGTCTTTTGCTTCCGGTACTTCGCCTCAATCTCAATCACCGCCTCCGAACCCGGTTCACCTGTCTGCGAGACTCGGAAAGAGCCATAGGGGCGCGTTCGGTCTGACGCTATAAAACTGATTGACGACGCGGAGACCGGAATGCTCAAGGAGATCCGCGCTGTGTGGGGAAATGGGAGCTCCTCTGACGCTTCCGGAAAAGTTGCCCAAGTGAGATTTTCGGCGCATTGCCAGGGGTCCTCGTCATCGTAGCCCGCATCGTCGCCAGACTATACGAGGCACAGTGGGTTTAGTGACATTGACATACAAAGAGCAAGGGAAGACACACAGCACGCGAGATACCACGATAATACCCTGGCCAATTCCGATTGAGCTGGAAATGGAGAGCAAGCAAGACCAGGACGATGGACAGAGCCACCAGGTGCCTGCTGGAGATGATCCTGACGTGTTCGGAGTGCGAAAATTCGCCCGGAACGTGAGACTGAGTATGGGTTTGTTCCTCTCTTAGGCGAGCCTGAGCCTTGAGAAGACTATCGTCTGCAGGAGTATCCATCGACTTCAAGGGGCTTTGGAAGGATGTCGTATAGGGATATGAGGACTGAGCGGCCTGAGCGTCACTGAATAGGGTGGGGTTTAACTCACTTCAAGTAAGCAAGTCAGAGGATCGCGGTCCTGAAACAATCTTGCAAGACGGCGCTGTTGAGGCGAAGCGGCGCAGGACACTGTTGCGAGGCGATGCTTTGAATTGGTGGGAATGGCCGCCTGGGACCGCACCAAATTCATTCGGAGGCCGCCTGAGTACATCCCTGGCGTGGCTGAGGTTTTCAGTCAACGTATTCCATTGAACATTTGAGCATAAGCCTGCAGTACTGGAGACGGGCGAGGAAAGATCAGGGCAAGGGGCCAAGGCAAGCTCATGCTGCAGCGAAAGTTTGCGAAGCGCAGCCCGCTGAAGCTTTGGAGAGAGGTCAAACAGCCACCGTGTTGCCGGAAACAACCGGGAAGGAGAGTACGAGCTGTGCCTGTTGACTTACTGGCAGCAGGCTGCAATTGCCCATTCCTAACTCCCAGCAGAGTTTCTTGTCAATTAAAATGATGCTGTGCATAGACCTTGCTAGGCACTCGACAGAGATATTGTGGCCCGACGCATACAACTCAGGGTAACGCTGTGAGTCGCAATCCAAGCTCACAACCCGAGGTCTTCTCCGGAGCGTATTGCTGATCAATATTTCGCCTCTGGTGGCCAGCTCGACCCGCATAGCCAACCGATGCAGGAAGTGAAGCATAAATAATACATCGACATCCTCCAGATCACCCCGGACGATACCCTACACTGCCCTACCAGTAGTTGTCACGATCCAACATCGCCTGACCGTACTCGGGGAGCTCCTTGGTGTTCGGATCCTCCTTGAACCCGTACCGCACTGCGACATCAAAACTTTCAGCCACTGCAAACAACAAGATAAACGCTGTCCCAGTACTCACGCAAAACATGCTCCCCGGCATCATACGCATACCCGAAGAACGACTCGTTGTGGTACGCCTTGCTCGGCCAGTTACGATCGTCCTCGTCTTCGTCATACTCCTCGTCCTCGTCCTCATCCTCGCCTTCCATATCCACGTCCCCGTCGTCTTGCCCTTCGCCCGCGCGATCCTCGGGATGGAGCTGTGCCCAGCGGGGAATGCGCGCGGGTCTGTAATCGTGCGTGTACCCCATCCGATCCATGGAGTCGCACTCGGTCGTGGCGTACAGCGCGCTCCGCTTCGCATCCCAGTTGAGCGCGCACACCCTGTTGTTGCCTGTGCCGAGCTCATACACGACCGCGCGAGCGCGGATGTCCCAGCATCGCACGCTCTGCGAGCGATCTCCCCCGGTGAACAGCGCTACCCCGATTCAAACGTCAGCATGTAGGCGGAAACGCGTTGACGTAGGACGTACTCGGGATGCCGTCCGGATGGACGAACTGGACGGAGGTGCAGAACTCGCCCTGCTTCCCGGCATCGATGGTGATGGTAGGGAGCGGGTGGCGGATATCGTACAGGCGCGCGTACCCATCCGCACCTGCAGTTGCAAAGACGTTCGGGTCGCCCGCGCTGGTCGAAAACCCCTCGATCGCATTCCCTCCATGGCCCAAGTACCTCGTCACCTTCTTCCCGCGGTCTTCAAGGTCGATCATGTAGCACCCATACGAGTTGGACTGACGCCCCTCCTCGCCGACGAGCATCCGTCCCGTGGGCTCGTGAAGGTGCCAAGTCGCGGGAGCGAACGCCTCGTCCCCTCTTGCAAACTTGACCTTCGTCGTCGGTGCAGACCCAACCGACTGCTCGATTTCGTCCAGCTCGTTGTCGCGCCATGAGTCCTCGGTGTTGAATCTTCCCCTACCCACGCGCTTCCCGCCGCGGTGCGTCGCCAGCGCCTCCACGTTCCATATCGCGAACCCGCCCTTCCCCGCGCGCGCGATGCGGCCATTCGGGAGGACGGCAATGGGCCCGCTGTACTTGTCGCTGTCGAGAGTGTGGACGTTGTTGCCTCGCGAGGGCCCCCAGCCCTTGAACTGCACCTCATTGGTGCGGCCCGAGTAGAACGTCTTGATGCGGTACGAGTCCGCGACGAGCGCGAGCTTGTGCGGGGTGTCCATCACGATCTGGTACGCGACCTCGGAGAGGCCGGGCTCCATGCTCATGAAACGCCACAGCTTCTTCTGGTACGTGTTGCGGCTGTCGTCGTCGCCATGCCCCTCTGCCTGGTCGGCGCTGCCCTCGTCGAGGAGGTAGAGGGAGAGGACGGGGTCGCGATGCTTCCAGCCGCCTTGGCCCGCGATGGCGAGTACAGAGGAGTCGGACGCTATGGCAGCGTTGACGGGACACGCGATGGTGTCCGATGTCACCTCGCAGCGCGCTTGGTAGATGGTGCGTGCGAATGGGGTCGTGTTCGTTGCGGAGGGGACGACATTGTCGCGAAACCGCGAGAGGCGCGTTGTCTTGGGATGGGGAGGATGTGACCGTGTCCATTGGGGAGGAATGAGTTCATCGCGTGGTAAGGCAGGGCTGGGGCCTGTGAACAAAGGTTGGAAGGGGAACTTGACCTCTCGACGCGTTCCAGTGGAAGGGACACTTACCAGAGCCCCCCGATGCAAACATCCTACTCAGAATGTTCAGCAGTTTCGCTGCGGCCCCGGCTCCTATGCACGGATGAAGATTGAGTCCCCAGAGTTTCAATAACGTCCAGTATACGTACCAACCCCAATACCGTGAAGGAGGTCCTCCACTGGTGGTGCACCGGGTGCATGCGCATACGATGGTAAAAAGTCGAATTCACCATCGCTATAGGCCCAGTTGATGGCATCGTTGAAGATCCCTCCGGCCTTTTCGACGATGTTGGGAAGATCAGGGGAGCCACTTGCGTCTGCTTCGCGAACGATCGTGGCAACGTCTTTGAGGAGCTGGACGAAACGGTCTTCCTCCTCGGAGTTGTCATGCTCTGCGATGCGCGCCGCGAGGGTGTTGAGCCGTTGGAGGTAGGAGGACATGGTGATTGTAGTAAAATCGATTGCGGAGAGGATGGCGGTGGCAGAAGAAAAGGTTTTCTTCTAAGTGAAGTACTCCGTATGCATGTTTTCTACCAAACACTAACTTAGTTAAGTAACGACATCTAGCCCATTGAGATCCAAGCTAAAAGCATTTATTGGCGGCACATGGCCTCGAAAACGTGAACGCGCCGGTCACGGTTGTGACTTCACGCGTCGCCGAGATACATCCGAGAGGCGTCTGGAGCACCGTCCGAGTCGATCGACGATGTGGTGCGGTTTTCAGACCTCAAAAGGCAGCAACCCACGCATGCTTTTGGGTTCAAGTGAGTGAGTGCGGGTGATTATCTATGTCACGAGTCACGCTCTGCTGTAGCGGGGCGAAAAGTTATGCACCCGGGCCATGACCCAGGCCGCGATGGAGAGTTGGATATTGGTAGTACAGAGTCCGACTTGGACTGCAACGATTTGTCCCGCATCTGTTGACATTCGCGGCAAGGCCTAGCCTAGGGACGATTGATACACCATCATCGAAACACTGCAAAATAACAAGTACATCTCCGAGCTGATGCCTGGATTGCGCCTCGAAGAAGATAAATAGACTTCCGCGAAAGGACAGGCCAGACAAACGAAGCAACACGATGATCTCTCGCCCACAGGAACTTGAAGATGCATGGCCCCGGAAGCAAATTCCATTACTACAATCGCAACACATTATGAAACATCTCGTAGGGTCGGGTCTGGTATCGTTGTCAAAAACTAAACTAAGCGAACGGAGACGTTCCTCCTCGGGTATGATCATGATGGTCGTGAGTCGTCTCACCGCACCGCTCAACGGTGGATGGGCTGGGTCTTTTGCTCGGGGGCGCTCAGCGCTCAAGTGCAGGATGCGGGGAGGCTTAGAAGGCACCGCCCTTGGCCGACTTGATCCAGGCGGAATCGGCGTGGGGGAACTGCAAACGGACGCGTTCACGGTTTAGGAACTCGACATATCCTGCTGGAAAGACGAAGGGGACGCACCTGCCAGACCATGACACCGGCGTTCCAGCCCTTGCCTTTGGCCTCCTTCACACACGTGCCGAGCGTGGCGGGGTCCATGAAGCCGTTGGACGCGTCCGCGGCGGTCGCGGGCTTGCCGATGACGAGCATGTCGAGCGGGATGCCGTTCTTGGGGATCTCAAGCAGCGCCGTGCCGGGGAACGCGCCGCCCGACGTGTTGATCAGGCCGTCGCACGTCGTGTACAGGCCCTGGTTGTAGAACTGCACGTTGTACTGTATACGAGGAGGCGCTAATCAGCGACAGTGCTTTGGGAAAGAGAAAGAATGGCGCACCCAGTCGATCATGGAGCCGACGTTCTTGTGGATGGTGACGTACGCGCCGGCCTTGAACTGGTTGTTGGGGGCGAGCCACGGCGCGAGCGGCGCGTGGGTGAGGATGAACTGGCCCTTGGGCAGCGTCTGGCGGAGGGTCTGCGTGAACGTGGTGACCCACTTCTCCGCCGCGCCGTCGCCCCTGTTCATGGCCGTCAGGTCCTCGTAGTCGACGTCGATCCCGTCGAGGCCGTTGGTCTTGACGAACCCGGCCATCGTGTTTGCGGAGCCGACCGGGTCCGCGTTCGAAGATGTGGGCGTGTCGGTCGCACCGAACGCGGACGCGATGATTTTAATGCCGGCCTTGGCGTACTCGTCCTTCTTCGCGGTCTTCTGGGCGGCCGGGAGGGAGGCCCAGTTGCTTGCCTGGTCGACCGCGCCGTTGAGGGTCAAGAACGACAGCGCAACAACGTTGTAGCCCTAAGGGAGAACGTGAATCAGACAGGTTAGCGAGGTGAGTGTACAAATGGGACTCACGTCGAGCGCGGAGGCCGCAGGGAGGGCTCCCGTAACCCAGTTGTCCGAGTAGATGACGAAGCGGGAGGCGGGGGCAACGTCACGCGAAGAGAGCGCAGAGATGTCGCCGTCGAGCGGGGTCGGGGCAGCAAAGACGCTGTTAATAGATGCCAGCGCGAGGGCGGCAGAGACGGAGGTGATCATGCGAGCGAAGGAGAACATCTCTAGGACGTTAATAAGGATAGTGAAAAGACAACAACGAAGGTGTGAGCGAAGAATGTCAAAAGCCGACTAGCGGACTTGAGAAATGTGAAGACGAAAGATAGCAAAGGAGCGAGGGCTGAGGTTCATCAACTGCTCCTCCTCCATCTTATATACTTGATACTTGAGGAAACGCTGGTACGACCGAAGAATGCGCTCCGGTCGTTGGATGCCGGCACATGCAGGATGCACTGGCTTCCGCGGCAGGCGAGCTGGACGAGTCTGGAGGGTCGGGGTGGATGCGATCTTTGTTGGCATGATTCCAAGGGGTGAGTAGAGCCTCGGCTCGAGCGCGGTACGAAGGCTTACCTAGAGTAATGCGTTGGCATCCGTGGCACTGGCATCAGCGTGGCGGGTTTGCAAGTACAGTAGCTGACTAAAATTTGTTGTGAGACATCCTACCCCCACTTGCACGCAGTTGCACGGAGTGTTATGCGCAAAAATGTCCTTGCTTGGCATTGACCAGCGTGGCAGATGACTGCGGACCTTCAAATGGTTTAGCACACGACCGTGACGATGCTGTGCAAGATGGAACTGGCGCTCACCAGCGTCACCGAGAACCACACGGCGTACAGCAAAGCAAGACGGATGTTGTGATGCTGGAAGTTGGAATATTTGCCGTGCTGCTTGACAGCGTCGGTGCCACGATGTCGAAACGCTGCGGCCGCCAGACAACACAATCACCGGGGTATTGCTTGACCGTTGATTGGATTTGGACGCACGGAATCGGATCACGACGTCGTGTAGCAAGATGTTCCGAGCGTTCTGCCTTTGCAGTTCCACACGGTACGCATCTGAAGTTAATTATACGCTACTCAGCTTTGCACGCTACATAGGACCCCAAAGCACATATGCGTCACCGCGGCGGTGGTATGGTCCGGTGCTCAGGAAGACAAGGAGAAGGGTAGTCCGCGATGCAGCGCAATCGTATGGAATGACACCAGAGATATGGTGGTGTTAGTGTGCGCTTGAACCCTGCCAATGGGGCCGCTATGGGTCGGAGAAGCTGGGCATCTTGAGCTTTTGCGCCCGGGGCCCGTGACGTGGAGGCGGCACCAGCAGGAGCGTACGAAAGCCGCGGAGAACAGACGCTTCGGCTCAATGCGCCACCAAAGATACAACGAAGTTGAGGGGAAGGATCTGTCAATCCGAGACAAAATCCATCTCAGGCCGCTATGATTGCAGGCAACATCAAGAACGCCGTCTGAAAGATAGGTGGAAAATCTAGATGTCAGCTACTGCGGATTTCCTCAGGCGAAGGTATTTTTACAAGCCTACAGTTATAGTTATGGACGTCTATCCCAGACTTGATCAGGTCTTAGGACAAGAGTCGACGAGGTTGGAGCAACATGGCCGCACTGAACTGAACATAAGTAGTCTAAGTTCAACCCTGCCGTGTGGCGAATCGCTGGCGCTAACCTAATAAACACGTGGTGGCTGTGCCTATCGCGACGCCAACCTTGAGCGCTTGAGCTCAGAGCTTGAAAGCGCGACAGACCCAAGCTTCACTGAGTTCAAGATTTCAGCCGCGTCCAAGTCTCCCGAGTCGCATCTTGCATGCCTTCACATTGGCCGTTCTACCGAGCTGAATCATCATGACAACAAACGAAACGTGTCTCCCACGGCGTCAATTGGCTTCAAGTTGTCCCCCAAAGGGTGTGTTTGCCCATTTCCTACGGTATCTTTCCACGACGTTCATGGAGGCCCGCCCGGCACGTATAGCGAATCCAGGGAAAAATGGAGCATACATGATACAGCAACATCGTACAAGTCCTTCGAACAAAGTTATCGGACACTGCTCTACCAGTAGCTGTCGCGATCCAACGATGCCTCGCCATACTCGGGAAGCTCGTTGGTGTTCGGATCTTCTTTGAACCCGTACCGCACTGCGACATCGGAATTGTCAGCTGCTACACATAATGCGACGAGCAGCGTCCTACTCACGCAAGACATGGTCTCCGGCATCGTATGCGTACCCGAAGAACGACTCGTTATGGTACGCGTCCTTTGGCCAGTTGTGTTCGTCATCGTCGTCGTCCATGCTATCGTACTCATCGTCGTCTTCATCGTCCATATCCACGTCCCCGTCACCCGAACCTGGACCCGCGCCATCGTCGGGGTCGAGCTGTGCCCAGCGTGGGATGCGCGCGTGTCGGTAGTCGTGCGTGTACCCCATCCGATCCATGTAGTCGCACTCGGTCGTCGCGTACAGCGCGCTGCGCTTCGCATCCCAGTTGAGCGCGCGCACCCTGTTGTTGCCTGTGCCAAGCTCGTACACGACCCCGCGCGCACGAATGTCCCAGCACCGGACGCTCTGCGAGCGATCGCCTCCAGTGAACAGCGCTACATGAATAAAATCGTGATCAGCGTGTACGCGAAAGATAGAGGACAGTGAGGACATACTAGGAATGCCGTCGGGGTGTATGAACTGCACGGAGGTGCAGAACTCGCTTCGCTTGCCGGCGTCAATGGTGAGAACGGGCAGTGGGTGGCGGACGTCGTACAGACGAGCGTAGCCGTCCGCGGCTGCAGTCGCGAACAGGTTCAGGTCCCCCGCGCTCGTCGAGAAGTCCTCGATTGCATTCCCTCCATGCCCCAAGTACCTGTTCACTTTCTTCCCGCCCTCTCCGAGATCGATCATGTAGCACCCATACGTGTGAGACTCGCGGCCATTCTCCCCGACGAGCATGCGTCCACTGGGTTCGTGGAGGTGCCAGCTCGCGGGAGCGAACGCCTCGTCGCCAGCCGCGAACTTGACCGTCGTCGTCGGCGCGGACCCGACGGAGCGCTCGATCTCCTCCACGCCGTTGTCGCGCCACGAGTCCTCGGTGCTGACCTTGCCCTTGCCCACGCGCTTTCCGCCACGGTGCGTCGCGAGCTCCTCGACGTTCCACAACGCGAACACGCCCTTCCCAGCCCGCGCGATGCGTCCGTCCGGAAGGACGGCAATGGGCCCGCTGTATTTGCCACTGTCGAGCGTATGGACGTTGGTGCCTCGCGAGGGGGCCCACCCCTTGAACTTCACATCATTCGTGCGGCCCCAGTAGAACGTCTTGATGCGGTGCGAGTCTGCAATAAGCGCGAGTTTGTGCGGGGTGTCCATCGCGATCTGGTACGCGACCTCAGAGAGACCTGGCTCCACGCTCATGAAGCGCCAGAGTTGCTTCTGGTAGGTGTTCGCACCGTCCTCGTCGTCTTCCCCGCTTTGATCCGCCCTGCCTTCGTCGAGAAAGTAAATCGAGAGAATCGGGTCGCGATTCTTCCAACCGCCTTGGCCCGCGATGGCGAGCACAGAGGAGTCGGATGCAATTGCAGCCGTGACGGGACATGCGATGGTGTCGGATGTCACCTCGCAGCGCGCCTGGTAGATAGTACGCGCGAATGGGGTCGCATCCGTCGCAGAGGGGACAACATTGTCGCGGAAACGCGAGAGGCGTGTGGACTTCTGATGGGGAGGGTGTGACTGGGGCCACGGGGGAGGGACAAACTCTTGACGTTGCTGTGCGGACATGGGGGCTAGAAACAAAGGTGGGAAGGCGAAATGGACTTTACGGTACGTTCTCAAAGAGGCCAGTACGGCGGAGATACTCACCAGATCCCTTTTCTTGATACCACATATCCAGAATATTCATCAAATCCACAGCGGGACCGGCTCCTACATGTATGCGCACCGAAGTTGAGTCTCGGGATTTTTGATCGAGTCAAGTACACGTACCAAAGCCAAAGCGATGAAGCGGATCCCCAAGTGGTGGCGCCTCGGGCGCATGGGCATACGATGGCAAGAAGTCGAAGTCGCCATCGCCGTAAGCCCAGTTGATGGCATTGTCGTAGATTCCTCCAGCTTTTTCGACGATGCTGGAAAGGTCAGGGGCGCGGCTTGCGTCTGCTTCGCGAACGACGGTGGCAACGTCCGTGAGGAGCTGGACGAAAGGGTCGTGCTCCCTGGAATCGCTATACTCTGCGATGCGCGCGGCGAGCCCATCGAGCCGCGAGTGATAGGAAGGCATAGGAAGTATGTGACGCGAAAATGACCTCGATGAGATTTCAGTTCAAGCTGCGAGTTTGATAGTGAGTTGCTCGCGAGGGAAGATGGTGGTGGAGGGAGAAAGAAAAAAAAGCACTAGCACCTACTATAGGAAGGTGCTATAAGTACCACTCGGCTTACAGCATCTAACCAACTGAGACGGAAGCCTCTGGGTCACTGGGAACGCGTCGGTCACGTTTGTGACCTCACGCGTTCACAGTGAGGCCCATAGGAGGGGCAATGACATGTGTCTGGTTGCTCTACTCATGTCCATTTCCAACTTTTCCGCTCGTCAGGGCCTGGGTTGGTTCTCAGAATGACGTGGTTTCGTGTCTGGCAAAGCTGGGAAGCAAACCCGCCAGCGGCGGTGCGCCGGGGCAACACCGGGCCACAGTCCGACCTATGGCCGCCAGCGGACGTAAGCCTGGCCGGAGAGAGAGGGTCGGACGCGAGGAGCCCTTTTCTTCGCACCAAACTCCTCGTGTATCGCCTTTTTGGCCGAAGACCTACAGTAGACGACCAGGAGATACGGATATTAGATGACAGATACGCATGCTTTGGGCGTGTCGTCCGCAACCATCCACTTCGCATGTATGCGTGTGTATTTGCCAAATTCGAGATCGAAGAGATGCCATTTGGTGACCCAAGAGGGGAATGCGGGCCGGAGGGTGTGGGAGGCCCAGTCCAGGGCAAGATGGTCGCGACAACGCTAGCTGTAAACTTCCGAAGTGATGTTTCTCGCAGATACGCAGCAATCCTATGGATATATTCTCATAGGAATGACGAACTTGGAACATATCTGACTGCCTTGGGCTCCATTGTCAGCGACATCACATTCTACCAACGAATTCGGATGGAAAGACGAACCAGAGCAATCTGCCAGTTCATCCTGTTACCTCCTTTTCGTCATCGCCTCACATATTATACGAAACCAACGATTATATTGGTCCCCCTGAGTCCCATTAGCATGAGGCCTGGCGTTGTCTGGGTTGGGTGGGTTGTAGGAGGAGTGGAAGTGGACTCGCGTCTCGCAGTGGAGCAGGAGCTGATCGTTGACGTTGAATCTCGATCACTAGCTGGCGCCACGCGGTGGCTGTGTTATCGTGGGCGTTTCTAACAGTGGATTTGGAAGGGCCGAACCTTGGCCCAACCCAAGTTTTCCTGAGCCTCATTCTGTGCCAGTCGCATTCATACTCGCCCTCCTTTCTCCAGTCATCGATACTGTTTTGAGTCTTCTTCAACCTTTTTGACTGAGAAAGTTCTGGCGACATGGTCAACAACAGGGCAAACAAGTCCCTGCCATCCTCCAATTGGCTTGCACTCCAGAAGGTCCGTCTGCTTCATATGCTACGATGTCTCTCCATGACGTTCACACAGGCTTGTTCTTGATTGAAGCAAATGTCGAAACCGAGCGCATCAGTTTCCGCAACAAAGGCTCCTGTTAGTGCTTTCGCAGCGAAAAAGCGGCGCAAACTTGCACATACTCCAGAGTCCTCCTCTCCCTCGACGGAGACGGGCCATACGGTGACCGAGTCGCACACATTCCCTCGAGGAGCGCCTACAGAAGAAAGGGACTATGGAGGTGATGGGCACGAGGTGAAGAATGGGGAGTCTTTTTCACAACTGCGGAGAATGGTCCTTGGGGAAGTCGAATACGCGGGATCCCACACACAGTACGTTCTACCTTTTCGGACCCTCTCAATATCCGCATCTTCACGGGTTCACCCACATCCATTCCGTATATCTGTTGAATCGGGCCACGTATACGCGCATGTCTCGCTCCAGACCCGGCAAATACCTCTCTCTCGACTGCGAGATGGTGGGAGTAGGGATAGACGGTGCCGAGTCAGCCCTCGCGCGTGTGTCGTTGGTCAATTACTATGGTTTCGTCGTCCTCGATGTGTTTGTCCGACCACGCGAGCATGTCGTGGACTATCGCACGGAGTTCTCCGGTATTAGACCGTCTGATATGGTACATGGTACGTCCCCTCGCGCCATCCACATCGTTGTCGCGTCCGACGCTATTTACCTGCAGCGAGACCGTTTGAAGAGGTTCAGAAGGAAGTTGCGGACCTCCTCAAGGACCGCATCCTCGTCGGACATGCCGTTCACAACGATCTCAAAGCGCTCCTCCTCTCCCATCCTCGTCCACAAACGCGCGATACCCAGATACTCGCCCATAAGCACAAAGTCTCTCGCGGTCGACGGCCTGCGCTTCGACATCTCACAAAGCAGGAGCTTGGCTTGACCATCCAAGGAGGGGAGCACTCATCGGTACGTCCCACATTCACATTTCATGCGATTTCCATCTTCCACCCCCAAGTCTGGGGCCGACACCCTCAATTCCTGGAGGCCGGAGCGTACATAATCGTATCCATATTGATATCCAGTTACTCAGGTAACCGATGCGCGTGCCACAATGGCACTCTTCCGCATTCACCGCAAAACATGGGAGAACGCCAGACCGCCTCCGACCCCGCATTCAAAGCTGCAACGCACTGCCATCTCTCTGACCGGAATACCTCACAAGCGTCCCCGTACATCTTCGCTGTCAGACCCCAGGGATCACCCCGACAACAATACCGACGGCGAAGGCGGGGAGGCTGACACCGATGCCTCGCTCACAGTTGTCAGAGAGGGCAAGAAGAAGGGCAAGGCGAAGGTGGCCGAGTCGTTCCCTGGTGGCGGACACAGAGGTGTATCCTCTGGCCTGTCGACAGTGGTTAAGCGCGTCGGCATTCCAGCGAGGAGCAAGACAAAAGTAAAGACGGGGTCGAAGGAGAAGTGGTGGAAGGATCTTGGTGGTGGTGCGAGCAGCGGATCCAAAGGAAGCTTACGGTTGAAGGTTGGTTAAACGAGACCGCCTCTCCGATGTATTCGCATACAACTACCCGCGATGGCTTACCAGTGGGATCGCTACAGCCCCGTTGATCCGCGCTCCAGGAAGCATGCAAGAGCACGCACGATTCCAGTGAGTTGTAGATTCTGTTATTTACTCTATCCGCTCTCGCCCGTCATAAATACAGTTGTCATAAACTCTATCCACTACACGAAGACCCATCCTCAGCTCGCCGTGAACGTGATATCCTTGCATATCAGCCCCGCAGGCGCGCCCACACATCCGAGCACCGACCCGTCGCTCTTCGTGAACAGGCCCGGCCAAAATGACTGCGGGTCCGTGACCGTCGTCTTGTGGCCCCAATTCCCGGTCGCGACCGGGGTGCCCGTCACGATCTTGAACGCGACCCCAGCCTTTGGCCAGTTGTGCGCGGACGTGTCCTCGTCGGTCATGAACGACACGACGAGGTTCCCGTCGGGCGTCGCGACGATCTGCGGCGCTCCAGCTGTGCATGCACATCTGAGCATGAGGAGGAAAGGCGTGGACTGGGGTGGGGAGAGAGACGTACCGTTATTGCCGCTGCCGGACGGCTGGAAGACTTGGCTGCGGGTGCTGCCCCAGGTCTTGCCGTCGTCCGCGGAGACGACGCTCTTAACCGAGAACGTGCCGTC
The DNA here is from genome assembly GCA_000338015.2 of Ganoderma multipileum BCRC 37180. Taxonomy (NCBI): domain Eukaryota; kingdom Fungi; phylum Basidiomycota; class Agaricomycetes; order Polyporales; family Polyporaceae; genus Ganoderma; species Ganoderma multipileum. The sequence continues at coordinate 126,715 of BACB01005485.1, read as the reverse complement.
CGAGTGGCCCTCGGTCGTCTCGAAGACGCACATCAGCTTCGCGGAGCCGTCGTTGAATTCTGCGGCTTGTCAGCATCGCATACTATTCGCAATCAGGCGAGATACGCACTCGCGCAGCCGGGCATGCCATCGCGGCCGGTCGTCGTGCCGCCAGCGACGGTGGTGGGCGGCGAGGACCACGTCGCGCCGTTGTCGGTCGAGGTTTGCATGAGGATGTCCTGGTCCTGGCCTGAGTTCTCCGAGGCGTAGTACACTTGGAGCGCTCCGCTCGACGACAATCGCAAAAATGGTTCCTATATGGGAAAACAAGTCGTCAGTTTATGATCCTCCTCCCAACTCGCAGACGGGACGTTCTCATCTCGCTCCAGCCCATGACACAGCACGGTGTGTTGTGCGGGTACGTGGGGTGGAGCCAAATTTATTCTCGACACGGAGCCGAAGCGGTGAACTGGGAAGCAGGCGCGAGCTTTGTCGCTCGCGCAACAGAATTCTGCAACCATGTCAGACGACTCACCCAGAGCCCATTATTCGTCGCAGTCGCCGCGCGTTCCGCGACCTGGCTCAAGAACTTCCACGTCTTGCCCCCGTCCGTCGAAATGCACGCCGTAATCCGATAATATGTCGCCTTCCCGTTGACGAGATCGTGGTTCCGGAACGCGGCAACGACGTTCCCGTTTGGTAGCTGCAGGAGGAACGTGTTGTCGAGGTCGCCCGTGCCGCTCGCGATCGAGCCCCACGCGCTGAACGTGTTGCCTCCGTCCGTCGAGCGCACGACGGTGAGCGTCTTGGTCGAGCCCGAGGACGCGGAGTACGACGCGAGGAGGGTCCCGTCGGACAGGGAGGTCACGCGCGGGTACGCGCCCCCGTTGGGCGAGAGGAGGATGTTCGCGGAGCCGATGTGGGGGACGAGCCCTGCGCGGCGCTCGAGGGCGCGCGACGCGGGTGCGGTGTCCAGGCCTGTGTTGGGGTCGTAGACGAGCCCGCCTGAATAGCCTGGGGTCGGTGCGGCGAGGGTGTGGCGGAAGAGTCCGCTGCTTGCGGAGAGCAGAAGGAAGAGGAGGCTGTGGATCATCGTTATTGGACTGGTCGTGAGCAGATGGATCGACGGGTTTTAAACTAAAGAAAAGGTGAGAAGGCGTCAAGCCTCCAGAACGCTGAGGAGCTGTGTGAGCTCAGGTTTATATGGTCATCCGGGAGGTATCTGCCCGAGCGAAGGTCGCAGGATCGCCACACTTACGTCACGGCGAAACAGCGAGACGCATGCACCAGCATATGCATGATACCCTAGCGGCAAGCCTGAGCGAAGCACCAGTTGATTATTTGATATACCCCATACCAGGCCAACCGGTCATCACGAAGAGCGAGGAAGAGTATCAACAACACAAATGTACCTTTACGCCCGTGCCGAGCTGTGTCACAATGAATTCAATTCGTTCATAAATCTATAGGAACTACGGTACCCTGTCTAGCTCTCGTGAGGTTATCGATCCCTAAGTATTCCGAATTGGTAGTATTCTGTTTCGTAGTCGCCTCGTTAGTAACCCGCTTATTAAGGCGGTCCTGCGCATCGTCGATGCACATCACGGTCGGATCATCGTCCGAAGCGAAGTTGAATTCAGAATAACAGTCGACGCGGTGGTTAAGCCCAGAGCATTCGTGTGGCCGTGCAGCGAGGGCTGTACCGCAATTACCGCCGGAGTAGTAGGCGTCGAACTTATCGTGCCTCCAACGCGAAGGCAAGAACGCACAAGATCATCCGAAACCGTCTTTGGCACGACTCCAGGCGGTAGTGGCCAACATAAATTACCTGTGATTGCACGCTCAGCCAACTCAGCGGGCGACGGAGACGAGGATGTTGAGATCGTCGGGCATATTTCACCTGCGTGCGCCGCAGACGTTCGTTGGAGGATACGGGCATCATTTCAGATGCGCCGAATGCTATGTCACCGGAGCGGATGGACGCAGCATTTGGAGTTACATGGGATGATCAGGAAGTTGAGTAGGAATGGGAACTCCGATCCGATCTCGGGTCTCTTTGTCCGGCCGTCGCCGCTCGATCGTATGTATCAGTGTCCGTCCGAGTCCATAGGTTAACTCGGAGGCCATGAAGATCGAAACATACAACGATGCACTCAAGTTTATCGCCGCCTCTTCAATAGGCATCAGCAAAAGGGCGAAATCGATGGATAAATTTGCAGCGCCCGGCTAAGGATTGCAGACGATTATCGGGCCGGGCGGGGTATGGAGGGTATATGCATACCTTCGCCTCGGGAGGCAAGGGTATACATGCTCTGCCCGGGTAGTCTATATATCCATACCATTAGCTAGAGAGGAGATCGTATACATACCTGAGGCAGAGATACGTGAACCGCCCCTCCTGTTTCCGTGCTTCAAGCTGATCGCCTCGAGCGGTCTAGCAGAACTTAGATCAAACCTGTAGGCTGTAGCCTCCTTAGGCGGCGCTGCTGAATGTGAAAGTTGGCTCCTTGAGCTTGAATCTTGGCGTTGGTCGGGTACCCACTTGGATATACTCCCTACAACGCTCGTGAGTCGTGCGAGGACGGTGTTCCGATTCCACTAAAGGAATCGGTAATTCCTCCCATGAGCACAAAGGTGCCATCACGTGCATTTCGCTTCCCCGCCTTTTCCCGACTTTCCGATTTCCGCCGCAGCATTCTCTCCTCTGGCGTGTTGGCTGCGCTTTTCTTTTGGCATCTCCTAATCCGGTCTCTCCTAGATCGCGGGCGACACTATTCTTGCCGTCAGGCTTCTCTTTCAGCCTCTCCTAGATAGCGGCAGGTGACGCTATCCTCGCCACGTAGGAGCGAGTCGAAACAGGAGGCGCTGGTTGCCTCGTTTGTCGGAACGGGCTTTACTCTGGGAGAGCTTCATTACAGTGCTTTGCAAGTCAGCCTCGACAGTCGCAGATAAAGAACGGAATTGGGACCACATCGGCATCACTTGCCAACCTCTCGCAGAACAACCATCATGTCGACTGTGGGCAACGATGCACCGTTCAATGCGCCAACGGATGTGGAGCATCGGAGCATGGTACATGAACGAGGAGCTTTTCTGGTTTGTGACAAGGTGGCTGAAAGCCACTAGATCGCGATAGTGGCGTTGAGCCACACGGATGTTGATAATGAGCTTTGGGAAACTTATCCGGCTCCCATCAACACGGTTCGTGCTGACCTCGGGAACACTCTCATGCTAGACACGGCGGACTCGCGACTGGTAAGTCTGCTTTATGGCTTTGCTGCGTGGGCCTGTGCTTATGTGCCAGCAGGTCCGCGCCTTGGAGTGGGTCGAGCTAAACTATGGACCAACTGTAGGCACAGGTGGCCATCCCGTCGGGTGGACATGTATCATGCTTCTCTCTCGCTTGACCATCACCCCGTGCAGCTCAGGCGATCCCATCGTCGGGCTTACTGCCAGACCCTTGGATTACGACACTTTCACAAGCATCAATCAAGTCCTCCATTTTGTTGCTAACAATCCCCGTTAGTGCCCTCTGCCGCAATTCTGAACCGGATCGACACCTTATGCCTCTCCAGATATTGTCATGACTTCACTCGTCGCAAGGCAGTCAGCCCTGAGAGTCCCGCATCTCCCTCTCGTAAGCCAACCGCCCCCTTACGGACTCTAACCCCATCACTAACTAGCCGACCAGTGCACCAATGCTGACAACGGCTACAAGGAGATTCCTCTCACCGCTTTCACCCCTGGAGACATCGTATTCGTTAGGGTTTTCGCTCGCGGCACACCCATCATCCTTAACGGTATTGGCAGCCCTTTCGAGCTCGAACAATTGTCGCAGCCCCAACGTGCTTAGATTACGATCTTCCTGTACTCACTTACTAGGCAAAATAGATAATAAACCCATCACTTTCTGACGTCTCGTGTGGAATCGGGCAGTGAGCGGGCGGAGATCGCGGTCACCCCACCAAGTTCGTGCGCGCTTGTTGCCGGCTCGAAGCTGGGATAGCACGATCACATGACCTCTAGGACTTAAACCCGTCGGGTCGCGACGTTCGGTCGCCTGCACACCTTGTCTTTGACTCTCATCTTCCCCCTCCCTTTCCCCCTTCCTCTCCCTCCGATATTTTTGCTGCGAAGCATGCAACACTAGGCTCGACTTTTACAGTACGTGAATCGCCGTGGCGTGTCCGGATCTATTCCATGACCTTGATTTCAGCCGGTTGCACGACCCTCGCCATGAGCGACGTCCCGACCGCCGCCCACGACAGGCATCACATCATGCTTACAGCGTCGCAACCACCCCTCTAACCGGTGTGTTGTTGACCCATTAGCTCTTGCGGCCGCAGACTGATTATCATCGAGCGCATATAGCTGACTCACCTTCTTCGAAGACCCCTCTGGTTAGGTACGCTACTTGCTCAATCCCTGGCCTCCTTTACTCACGCATATATGTTGTTTTAGTCCTTAAATAGACCTTGGTATGGATATGGACGGGCGCCGCGGTGGATATCGGGGGTGGGAGCTCAGCGGTGAGGAATGGTAGGAACCGGAGGTATGTGTTTTCGACTAGTCATGCTTCCGATACTGGAGGTGTCTCGCATTGGTCATGGTGGTTCTTTCCGTGCCCGCCCGGCGGGTGTATGCTGCCTCCGTGATTGTTACTATTAGCTGTAGCTGTAGCATATCGCTCGAATATACGTGTTTCGTTTACATCCAGCTGAAGTGCCTAATTATGAATAAGCGAGAATATAAGGTCCGGAAAGAGAGCATTTACATGGTCATTTCCGCCGGTATCCATACGTCTACCTATCGCTGCATAAGTATACATACGTAGCACGGCGCTGCGTACTCCTTCCCGCTCGGGCAATGTATACAGCTCGAGGCTATCGTATGCAGCGCTTTGTTAGCTCTCCAACCAATCGGAGTATGCATGGAGGTCCCCTGCATACGACTACCCGGCAGGTAGTAGTATCCAGGGCGGTGCGGACATTCCAAATGTATAGATGGATATCCATCCTGACATGCACTTTTGGTGATGGGAGGTAAATGGAAACATTAGCCGCTACTCGCAGTATCCAAGGTTTCATCGTTCTCTCAATCGCTGACATCGTAATAAATCGCCGAGGAACGAGTCAGAAGGAGGGAATTCGATGTCTGGATCATGCGACTGTTGTTTTATTCTGTGCCGCTCGGTCGACGCTTCGAGTTCATCATGGCGGTGTGTACTGGGCCTGTCTGGCTTTCGAAAGACCGTTCCCACGCGTCCCTGCGCCCAGCTGCCACGTGAACATTAAGTAATTCGAACCCGCCAGCCGCGACCGAACAGAGCTCGGTGCAATGGACCAGTCTTTGTTCGCATCGCACCACCAGCTGCTACCGTAGCTGTCCCTGCCCACCACGCCCACCCACCTCTCAACGTCCAGGTCAAGTTTATGCAGGTCTCTCAACCAATTCACTGTCATCATCATCTCAGCGCTGTGCAATGATTCAACAAAAGAGGAAAGGTCCAGAACCTGAGAGGACTGCGCATATGCGGCCCGAGTCGAACGCCACAAAGAAGACCACGGCGCGCGCTCAACGCAAAGCCGATGGTGTCGAGTCTGGTCGGTGTCTCCGCCTCTCTCAATCCGCCACCGCTTGTATCTGACAGTATCTCCATCAACTACCGACTGGCTCACCTTGTTTCGTAGGGTCGAACATCGAAGAACATGCCCCCTCATCGTTCGGCATCGTTAATGTCGTCCTCGACGGCTCTGCTGACGCACAAGGCACTGCTGCTTCCAAGTCCCTGCAGATCGAACTCCAACAGAATAAATGCAATGCTGGACGCTACCAGTCTGACATCTTTACCCGCTGCACCGCCTGTATAAGCAAAGTCGCAGGGGAGACCTGCCGGTTCCAACGGCTGCGTTTTCTCCTCAGAAGCCTCACTACCGGCAAAATTGTGGGGTTTAGCTTCGGGGAGAGCCAAGCACACGTGTCTCCCCCGCTGGACTTACCTACTCAGTGGAACACGGACCTACAGATGTCCCATATAGAACGCGTTAAAGTAAGTGTACCGTTCAGCATTATGATCGTTCGGCTGAATGATGTCCTCGCAGCGTACCGTAGCGGCGGCCCTTCTTCCCGTACTTAAGGAGGAGATGCTGCATTTCCAGCTGCCAGAAGTGATTCGCCGCGCCCGCGAGACTGAAGTCAGAGCAACGTGCGGTGCGTAGCGTCGATATTCATTGCCTGACACTCCTTATAACTCGTTTATTGTAGATGCATGCATGACGTCAATATTTTCCAGTAGCTGGATGTGCCGCACATGCGGTCGCGAGGCCTGCTTTGGCTGCTTCGCCTATATCAAGGAGGTCGCCGGATTAGAAACGCCTCCCGAGCCCCAAGCTATGACTCCCCCTCAGCGAGAGCGACATCATCGAAGTCCTTTCTTTCTTCCCTGTGCGAAGCGTAATCGGCACCAGCCGAAGGATTTCTCTCCGGTAACTCGTTTCTGCGAAGCTGAACTAGCGCAGGCAATCGAGGAGATGGAGGTTTTGCTGGCATCTTCAGCCATCGAGCATTCGAGCACGTCTGAGGATAGGACGCACGACATTGAAGCCCCGCCGTCAGTAGCCCCCTTGTCATCTGGAGGTGCTATGGGCGACTCTACCACTACCGTTCTTCCACCACTTGGTCCCGAGCCCGCACAACCTCCGGCTCCTTTACCGGCCCCTTCTACATTAGGGGCCCCAGAAGCCCCTAACGTCTACCTGGCGCCGAATGAAGAAACTATTCCCTCCCACGATACTGTTACATTCTTCCATACAGAACTGACGGAAGAGGTTTTTCGTCAGGTATGGAGCAGCGGGGACCCGCTTGTCGTCACCGGGGTACTCGAAAAGTTCCGCGTACAGTGGACTCCAGAGTACTTCTGCGACAACTACGGGCGCCAGAGATGCACGATCGTCGAGTGTCAATCCGAGACGATCAAGGAGGTGACCGTCGAGAAGTTTTTCTCTCGGTTTGGCAACTACAAAAACCGGAATACGTCGAACTGGAAGCTCAAGGTACGAATCAAGTTCCGCGTATGCAGAGCTCTTGTCACTGACTAGACGACTGGCGCGCTCACAGGACTGGCCGCCGTCGGCCGACTTCAAGACCACCTTTCCAGAGCTGTACGACGAATTCGTCCGCGTGACACCGGTGCCCAACTACGTCCGGCGGGACGGCGTACTGAACATTGCATCTCACTTCCCGAGCAACACCGTCGGGCCTGACCTTGGTGAGCCATTCTCCTGCACATTCTGCGTTCAAACATCCGCAGTGATTCCGCTCCGTTCCTGTTTCTCGGCCTCTGACATTACATATGCCACCAGGCCCCAAGATGTACAACGCGCAAGCCTCGTTCGAGTCCGAAGGTAGCAAGGGCTCGACGCGTCTCCACCTCGACATGGCTGACGCCGTCAACATCATGACCTACGCTTCTGCCAGGGCGGACGGCCGCCCCGGGTGCGCGGCGTGGGACATCTTCAAGGTTGGGGACACTACGAAACTCCGCGAGTTTCTGCACAAGAAATTCGACGGCCTGTACTACGGCGACCCGATCCACGCGCAGAAGTTCTACTTGGACTCGGTTCTCCTCGCGGAGCTCTACAGGGAAACTGGGGTAGTGAGCCACCGCATATACCAGAAGCCTGGCGAGGTCGTTTTCATCCCCGCCGGGTGCGCACATCAGGTTCGTGCTTCCGTTTTAGCTTCCACTCTTGCAGCCGTGCAGGATAGAACTGATCGGCTTCGTTTTCTTCTTCGTATTACTGCAGGTATGCAACCTCGCGGACTGCATCAAGGTCGCGTGCGACTTCGTCAGCCCCGAGAACGTCGAGCGGTGCGGCGTCCTCACCCGCGAGTTCCGCGAGCAGAACCAGCTCAAGGCGTGGAAGGAGGACGTCCTCCAGCTCCGCACCATGATGTGGTTCGCGTGGCTCTCCTGCGTCGCGCAGGAGAAGCGGCTGCGCGAGCCTGAAGCTGAGGTCGACAACGACACCAGCCCAGCTCCGGGTCCCTCTTCCGAGGAAGCACCTGCCTCTGCGCCTGAGTCGGGGTTCGCCCCTTCCGCGGCTGCGGCTCAACCTTTAGTGCAGGCAAATGGCTCTATTTCCACGCATCCGGTGCTTGCCGCCGCACCGTCGGGTCTATCTGCAACTTCGGACGAGCATGCGGGCTCGTTCACATTCGTACACTGGGAGCCGCCAACAGAGGTGGACAGGCCCGTGTCCACACTTCCCGTTCCTCTCCTAACCCAGCCTCCGAATGAAGCCGATAGGGACGGGTCGCAAACATCCATGCAGGCGATGTCACTGGAAGCCCTAGGAGCACATTTCGAACACTCAACCGATTCACTAGAGGTGCTGTCGGCGAGCTCCCCCGCTGTAGAGTTCCCTGAGGCCGCGAGCTTTGGGGCATCCGCCAGCACTCCCATCGCCGATGTCCTCGCTCCCCCTCCAACCGTCGAAAATGCCATCTTGGATGTGACCACGGCGATGATGTGGTCTCCTATTGTTCCAACCCCCCCATCGGATGAGCGACAGATGGTCATTGGCAACATCCATGTGGCACCTAACGATAATGTTGAGGTCTCAGCTGCACCAAAACGCGTCTCTCCTGCCGCTGGTCTTGATCCTGGGCCCCCGGCCAAGAGGCACAAGACGGATGTGGGTGGGGAGTCCGCCGCGGAGCTCGAGCCTGGGATTGTCCCTGCCGCAGCCTGACCGAGATGTTTGGGAAGGAATGGTTTCAATCGACCCGGAAGATACTTAATGCAGCTCTGGAGATAGGGACTTTGCTTGGAACCACATACTGGATCTCTGACGTGACATTGCAACCAACATTGTGTATTATAAATTTCGCATCTTGGAGGAAATACAATACATCCACATCCATGCTTGCGCGCCGGTTTCCCCTCGTTGCGTTTCGGTCCTTAGTCCATTAGAATGGTTTGCACCTTCAGCATTCAACTTAGTTGATAATCCCGTCGGCGGAGGGGACGTACGATCGTCGAAAACGTCTAACCATTCGGTGCGAGGATAACGAACGATGTCAACGCCAACTAGTAGAAATAATAACCAAGCATGTATATTGTTGCAGTAGCCATGTAGGCAGTTTATATATACGGATTAGTCGCTGAGGGTATACTGTACGATCGTTGTGGATGTCAAGCATGGTGGATGTGGATAGTCGTACAGACATGTCAATGTAGGTTGGGAGGCGCGTTGTCTTCTTGTCTACACGCGCATGTGTGGTCGTCTCATACGGATGCGACGAGAAAGCACAGAATCTAGAGCCGTCTACAAACCAAGAACGTTCAGGGGGTCGGCGGAGTGGCCGCACTGTCCGAGAACCGGAGGTTCGGCCGGAGCGGGTTCCGCCATGAGCTGTACAGGAGGTTAGTTGACAGTACTAGGATCGAAGAGAGACAGCAGAAGACGCACTCGAACAGTCTGAATGGTGGTGTATGCAGCGGCAACTAATCCAAAGATCATGAGCGCAATGTCTGCCACCTTCTGCTTGCGTGTGCGCGCGCACGCCTTGTAGTGCAGCATCGCCGGGTATACGTAGCAAAGGGGTACACTATCGTGACGTCGCATTAGCGTTATAGCCACATGAGCGAGAGAGAAGAGCGACGTGCCAGGCGAAGCTTCCGACGAAGGAGACGAACTTGTCGAGGTCAGCCGCACCGAAATAGCTGACCGCCCCGCAGAAAACAACGATGCAGGCGCGGAAGAAGTTCTTCTGCCACTTGACGAGCACGCTCTGCTTTCCGCTGCGCTCGAAGATGCCGTTCTCCATGATGCGGACTGCGGGGAAGAGCTGGAGAGGCACCGATAGCAGGATAGCTAGCGAGTACAGGAACTGGACCTGGAGTACTGGAGCGTGAGTGCACTGATGATGGCCAAACGACTACTACGGGCGATACTTACCGCCTGGGTGAACTTGCTTGTGGTGTCGAGATTGACGATGACCACAGTCTGGACGTCAGCGCCGAATGTCAAGTACGACATTACGCCCCCACCACAGAAAAGAACTGCAGAACAGGATGAGGAATGACGCTGGGATTGAATGCATTCCGAATAACGCACCCATCAAGAATAGCATCACCCAAGTCAAAACCTTAGGGAACTTGCGGGGCTCCTTCATAGCGTCGGTGATCGGAATAATCTACAGCAGTGTGAGAGCACGGTTGGGGGAGATCCACGATAAGGTTAGACGTACCAGTCCGATGCCCTCGAAGGAGAAGACAGCAGTTCTCCAAGCATCTGTCAGTACTCAGTCCGATAACAGTAAGCTTGACACTCACCCAATGAGGAGCGGCCAGTCCTTGGCATTGAACAGTTCAACCTTGGCGGGACCGTTCCGAGTGATGATTCCCGCCTCACTCCCGAAGATATAGATGAGGCCGGCAAGGATGAAAGCGTCAGCAATGAGCGCGGTCGTGCTCAGCTTTGCAAGGTTCCGGATGAGAGCCAGAGGCAAGAATATGATCATCTGTAGAAGGATGAAGTACTGGATGCCGAGGAGCTTAGCGCAGTTGGTGATAGCCAAAACGAATGACTGGAGGTTCTCCGAAACGAAGATGGTGTATGCCGACACGAATCCGAGCTGGGAGACAGTGATAGACGTAAGGATCGCGTAGCGCATCCATGGCCCATACAGCGTCCCACCGATATCTTCACATAGGATCTCAGCAGCGAAAGGAATTGAGGTGAAGACTCGTAACTCACCGCCGAAGCTTCCGGAAACTACGAACTTGGTCTTGACGAGGAGCAGGAACGAGTACAGGGAGATCAGGGCGATGAACGTCAGGATGGCACTTGAAAACAGAATGCCGCCGTTGAAGAACCTATGAAAGAGCGTTAGATGCTGATTCAGGCCACCTCTCGACACACTCACGCTTTGCCTAGGAACAGAATGCCGGTGCCTACAAACGACTTCAACAACTACAAGAATGGTCAGCGTTCATAGCGGCGAGAAGCTACAAGAGGTCACCTCACCATGAGAACAGCGTCCGTCACGGTGGCATCTCCGTGAGGGCCAACGCTTGACATGCGTCTTCTCGACCGAGAGCGAACTGCCTGAGATCGAGTTAACAAGGGAGAACGTTCAGTCGCCTTCTGGGTGACTGGAACACGTGTCGTATCAACAGCAAGAGAAGGCTGCCCAAAGCGGTCGGCGTCGTAACGGGATCCACCCAGCAAGGGGGAGATCTCTGCACCAGGGATCTCTTCCTCTTCTTCCAGTTCGTCCTCCTCTTCGATCTCTTCGAGATCTTCACCAGCCTAATGTGCCTCGATGAGTGCATAGATAACAAGAGAGATATGAGAAATACCCACAAAATGACCGAATATATAAAGGAACTCGATGAAGTTCCGCACCATTGGGGGTTCAGTGGCGCGTTCGGGGTCGTTCATCATGACATAGGTGCGACGGAATCCTCCAGGTTCGTGTATATGCTCGAATGCCGGGTGGACTGGCTCCGCGCGGGTAGAACCGGCAAAGGAAGCTGAACGAGGACGAACAGCTTGACGCCTCTTATCGGCCTGCCACTTGTAGATGTTGTGCCTAGCATATATGCGTCAACGCCGAGGAGGTAAAGGAAAAGGAAAAGCGCAATGGGACGTTTCGAGGAAGATAACACTCACGTTATGTCAGCTCCAGGTGCATCGTACGGAACGGGAAATGGCTCTGTGTCCTCCCTTTGCACGCGAAGTTGGGAGAAGGAGGATCGCTTGGACAAGTTGCCAGATTCGGACTCGGCGCGGGACGAAGCAGGAGGTTCTGGCTCTGAAGGGCCGGCCCCATTGTTCTGACGCTCTTCTCTCGAGACAAGATGCTTCCTGAGAACTCTAGCCTTCTCCTCATCCGTCAAGTCGTCGAATGGATTGTCGACCAGGGCCCCTGCTTGTGGGACAGCCGAAGGACGAGAGCCAGGGACGCCTACCAGACCTCTCGAGCTATAGGACGAGGGTTCTCCTGCAGCGGATGGGAGATAGTTCAGGGGAGCCCTGGGAGTACTTATCGGGGTAGCAGTGGACCTCGGAGGGATGTTGGGCGGAGGGGGTGTGCCAGTGTACTGGGCCCGGAGGAAACGTGGACTTGGGGAGGCAGAGATACCGCCAAGGTTGGGCGTGCCGAAAGCTGGAGGAGTACCTTCCGCGTTTAATGGGTTCGGCTGGCGAGGACTCGGGATGTCGAAGGGCTTCGAGGGCGAGGACATCGTGGTCGACGACTTCGACAGCAAGTCCGGCCAGACGATGGTTGTTCACAAGGCTCTCCGTCCGGGACGCCGACTCTGGGGTAATCGGGCGCTTGACGAGCGTCAAGAAGAACATGCTCGGTGCCTGCTTGCACTGTCGCAGCCGCTTCGGGCACACTCTCTTGAACACGCTCACCACTCCTGGCAAATGGCGGTCACCAAGACGCTGATTATGTTGGAACTAGTATGTATCCCCAAAGTCCAGCATATATGCATCCATCTGACTTGTGCGTTTAGTCCCAAGATCTGCCAGACGATCATTCAGGTCGCAAGTCGCAACGGAGGAAGCCCGTGAGATAGACAAGAAGCGATGCTCTGCGAAGCAACCCATACAGGCTTGAAACGCGGTCACTGCGTTGCAAAGTGCCAATCCGAGCGTGGGGTCAACAGCGGACATCTGCAATAACCCGTCCGCACCGTCGACACGAGTAAGGCCCCTTTACATAAAGGTATGCCATCCATAGTCCAGAGCCAACCCTCTCGCTCTCTACAGCTACCCTCTCCCCGTGTTCGGGTGAACAGCGCTGGACGCAATGGCCGCTGCTCCAGACGGTCGCTCAGCGAACAGAGTCAGGCGCAAGCCTCCACCCGCCTTTCCTTATTCTCCCAGATACCCTCATCCAGATCCTTCTGACCCGTTCGCGCCGCTTCAGGTCTTGCGTGACCGTGCACATTCGGCTCGTCCTCACGCATACTTCAATCCTTCGAATACCTCCTTGGTCCCTCCCCCTCCTCCACCGGGCGAAAGCGCTCGGTTCAGCACCCATCTGCACGCCAACCTACCCTCGCTTCCTCGCGCCCTGGTTCATGCGTCGCGCAGCGCGGAAACTGTCCCTCAATATCGCGACGGATATCACTCAGACAACGTCAAACCGGCTCGTCCACCACGTGCCCGAACTCGTCCCGCGAGAGATTCCAATCCGTATTTCACCGACCCAGATGTTTCTTCCTCTACGTCATCTCTCACTCATCGCCATCACGAACGGAACCACCGTCCTTTGGAGAAAACATCGGAACGACAATACCACTACCGCAGGCGCTCCCAAACCCTCTCCCTCATCCCTCAGGAGCTCCCTCAGCTTCCGTTAACAGATGAACCTCAACAATTCGAACGACCCGTAACAGAGGAGAGTGCGGCCACGGAGGCGTCCCATCATCCGAACTCGGCTTTCCATCTGTCACAGAACCAGTACACTTACGATGATCGTCAGTCTCATGGGCATGTCTACGGCCAGGCGGATGCACCCCCGACCGCGTCTACTGTCGACTCCCATGTCCACTCGCTTCTTCAGACGTCGGTTCACTCGGGCCCCACCACACCTCCCATGACCCCGGACGACACCCTCACTACGAGCAGCGTAAGCGTTCGAGCTCGCTCGGAATCTCTTTCCCCGCACACATTCGTGTCCGAACTTCCCCCTCCCTCGGGCTCGAAGGACACGTTCGAAGAAAGCGACCTGCAAGTGTCTCCCCAGCAACACGCGGTCATCGAGGGTGGACACGCAATCATAGAGTCCGGAGGACTCATCGAACGTGAGGTTTCCCAAATCCGCAGCGCCGACTTTCCTATGCTGCAGGGCAAGTCAGAACCTGACTCGCCTCTTCCTCTTCCAGTACCTCCTCCGCGTCCCCTTCCGGTTCGCCCAGAATCCGAACCGGATCAACGCTTTAGCATTGACAGCAGACGGCGTAGCGGGGCGGGCCTCGGGGGCCGCAGGGACAGCATCACGAATAGGCTCCGCCGATCATCTTTCCTAGGACGTATTCGCAAGTTGTCGGATCCCTCCCCGCCTACACGGACGAAGAAGCTCCCGCTGCTCGAACCGTCTTCGCCTCATGGTTCCAGCGGTCAGGCTGTGCGCTCGGTGGTGGGTTCTATGATTGCAGGTGGTAGCAGCAGTACGCCAGAGGTGGTTCGCGTATCCGGCCTCACCAGGGAGACCTCAGACAGCAAGCGGGCCAAGATGGCACACAGGAAGAGCCTTAGTCACGTCAGTCTAGGCGTGACCCCTTTGCCTAACGTCAGTTTCGGAGCGACTGCCTCACCTGGCTCGCCTACGGAGAACGTGAGTATGACTAGCACCCTAGTAGGCGGTGACCCCGATCAAGATGTCTACGCCGCATCCACAAACGCTAGTCCAGCTCCTCGTCAGCTTCCCGAACCACCACAGCCAGAATCTCCTCAGCGCCCACAGACTGTAGCTCAAGCGCTGGAGCTCACGCCGTTGCCTCCGAAAGACGCGCCGTTACCACCAGTTCAGAAAGAACCTCGTCTTCCTACGCCACCTACGGATTCCTGGAGAACAAGTCGCGCCTCCGCGCCCCTTTCCGGATCGGAACGTGACCGGCGACGGGAGACACAACATGCGCACACACGCGGAACAGTCCACATCGAGGCTCTCGCGCCCGAAGCAACTGGTCATGCCACCACCCTAGGCCGCTCATCGACACTCATCAGCACTGCTCACGCCTCTGCGGAGATGGAGATGGACGAGGTCGTTCTTATGAGACACTCCCGGTTGGAGAGATCAACGAATTACGAACTCGAACAGGCTTCTCCGTCGCCGCCACTGTTGGCCAACTCCCTACTCGCACGGCCGATATCCACAACGGCGACCGTTTCTCATATCGCTCCCCAAGCCTCTGCTTCCCTTGTTCCTCCATCGTCTATTTCTGCCCACTTAAGCGTGCCTGTTATGTCAGTGGCTGTCCCGGCTTTGTCCTCGGATATTATACCGCGAAGAGCACCCTCGCCACCTACGCCTTCGCGTCGTCCTTCCTCGCTACCCTCGAGGCGTTTCCCCGAGTCTCCGCTTCCCGCCCCACCCGAAGAGCTCGAACCTCCAACTCCAGCACCTCTTCCACTGTCTCCACCTGGTCGCATGGATGCAGACCTCCCGACGCCTCTCCCACAGCCGCCCTTACCTCAGCCGCCGCCGCCACCCCCCCTTCCTCAGGCGCTTCCCGTCGCGCGGGCCCCCGTCGACAATGTTGTACGTTCCGAACAATCTGTAGCACCGACGTCGGCTCCCACTCGGCCTCGTACTCCCTATGACAACCCCCCGCGAAGGAGCGAGGAGCGGCGTCCGTCGGACGACCGCCAGGAGCGCACAGCGACCACATACTTCCCTGTGGCGCAGGTGCGACCACCCGAGCCGCCACCGCCCGAGCCCCAACCCCAGCCTCAGCCTCTTCTTACCTCTCCGAGCGCGAACCGTTCGCGGACGAAGGTTGCGCAGACTGGAACCCCTTACAATTCCGTTCGCCAGCGACGACCGGGACAAGGCCAGGGAATGACGCAGACCGCGTCACATGCTCAGCTTCCGTTCCGCCCTACATCACCTTCCCCGCCGCAGCCTGCGCCGTTGCGCGCCCAGTCTCCACAACCTAGCAGCGTTCCTCGCTCTCAACCGGCTCTAGCGCTCCATCAGAATGCTTCCGCGCCAACGCGCGTGCAGTCACCCCAGCCATTAATTGTGACCTCTCGCGCGCAATCCCCCCCGCCGCCTCGCTCACAATCGCCCCTGCCTCCTCGCGCACTATCGCCCCCACCCGTTCGCGCACAATCACCTCCCCCTCTTCGCGCACAATCTGCCCAGTCTGGGACGCCGCAAGCCCAACAAGTTTTGATGCGTGCCACCGCACCGCTTCCGCTCCCGCCGCCGCCTTCATCGTACACGTCGCACGAACAGGGACTCACGCAAACACGCTCCTTCGTTTCGGAGCCGTCTTCAATGGACCATGGCCCCGGCCGCGAACGCGAACGGTCAAATGCAGCCGCGATGAGCGAAGAGAGTGCCATCGCGTCCCCGCCGTACCCGGCCTCTATCGAGTCTACCCCGGCCCCTCTACCCAACACGCCTTCCACGGCTTTCACACATCCACCGCGCGCGTCTGCCCCCAAACATCGCGCTCGTAGCAGCCGTGGTTTGTCGGAGCCTGAGACAATGACAAGGGCACGGATGACAACGAACCGCAGGAGTCGCTGTCGAGGTCGGGGCATAGTGGAGGATGTGTCGACGGCGACCTTTGACGAGCACGCGGGGCTGACGAAGGACCAGCTGCAGCGGGCAGCCGTGCTGACCGTCGTCGCGCAGAACGGCCTGAGAGTGCCATTCGGCGATCTCTTCAGGGACAGGAAGACGATCGTGATCTTCATCCGTCACTTCTGGTGCGTTCTCGCTCGTGTTTCCGTCCGCATGCAACAGCAGCTGACTTCGTGCGTGGGGACAGGTGCGCGGCGTGCCAGGACTACATGTACGCGATCTCGCGGAACGTGAACTACGAGGGGTTGAAACGCGCAGGCATCGATATGGTCATCATTGGGAACGGCTCCCCCGGGATGATCAAGTCATATCGAAGTGAGTCGCTTGCATCCGCCGTTCTGCTGGCGCGTGTATTTACTTACCGTTGCGCGCAGACATCTTCCGCACACCTATTCCAATGTACACCGATCCGACGCTGCGCCTGTACGCCGCGTTGGGCATGACCTACCGGTCGAACGATCCGGGTCCTGACGTGGAGAAGGGAGAGTACATCAGGCACGGAGTCATCGGCGGCCTGGCGATGGTGGTGCGGAATGCCCTCAGGGTGGGCATGCCTGTCTGGGAGAGGGGAGGCGACAGCTTGCAGCTTGGTGGAGAGTTCGTGTTGGGCCCAGGGTGAGTCTGCTTCCAACGTTGGATCCACGAGGGCGTTCATAATCATGCTCGAATGACCGTTTCAGCGCTACATACACGTACGCGCACCGGATGACCACCACGCGCTCCCATGCGCCAATACGTGAGGTGCTGAGAGCGGCTGGGTACCACCGCGTGGTTTCCCCGGGGTCGACGGGCTATGGCGGCCTCGCCCTTACGCATGAAGAAGAGGAAGTGTGGATGCAGGATCGACGTCGCAGCCTCGCACGCATGCGCGCCAAGCGCGAGAAGCGTCGTGAGGTTGGCACGACAGGTGAGCCGGATGTGTACGGGCCGGAGTTGGGATATGGGAGTGACGCAGGCAGCGGGAGCGTCAGCGTGAACGGGAGTTGGTCATCGGGCGCGGAGAAGCATGAACTGCAGGAGAGGGTCGCGAAGAAGCAGGAACGTGAACGCGAGCGAGAGAGGGAGCAGGACCGGAGCGTGAGGTCGAAGCAGAAGCGGCAGAGACGAAGTCTGCAAGTCACGAACCCGGACGTCCGTTCGGACCATTACGACTATCATGAACATAACCATCACGACCACCGCACGCACCATGGAGGAGCGAGGTCCCATGGATCTCGTACCGACACGAATCGAGACGATTGGCCCGGAGGGAAGATTTCGGTGGAGTATCTCAATAGGCACGGGAGGAGAGAAGATGGTTATGAGACCGAGGATGGGGCGACCTATGCTCGACGACAGGACTGATTTTTGCGATTCGTGGATTCAGGGAGGGGTCGCCAAGCTGAACATTTTCGCTACTTATCTGTCGCCCTTATTCCCTCGACGGGTGCACCATATTATGTAGCTCTACACCTCCACTTCTATTGTAATGTATGTACCTTTACGAATGTCCAATGACATACACAGTACACATGTGTGCTCCCAGTCCCAGTCTTCTTGCACGGGCGAGCTTCCAACTCGTTTTCTCAACGAGGGTTACGGTATTTACCTACTTATGGGCACCATATTCGACGCAACTGCAAAGACTTGATGGCTGGATCGTCGTGTACTTATGTCAGTCATTCACGAGCACAAGGATAACTCACTCCGAAGACGACGAGCATAAGATTGCATTGAGGACTACTTGACATGGAGAAAGGTAACCCAAGCCCAGCTGCAGCAGCACAGTCGAATAGGTATATACATGGACCACAGCGGTGGTCAGACAGCAGGGCGAAAGGGAGTCCATCAAGCTCATTCCCTATCCACCACCCAGCCTCAAACCACCTATTACTGCCCTACCCGGCCCTCGCTCAGCGCTCTTCATAGTTCCCGCATCCTCATCCCAATGTTCGCCGCAAGCGCCGCAACAAGCAGCACAGACAACATCGTCGGCCCGTACTTGTCGTAGTACATGCCCTCCGCGCGGCGCTCGCGCAGACGGTACGCGCGGTACACGAAGATGATGGCAGAGTATGCGATTGCGACGAGCGCGACCCCCGTGAAGCACCATGCGCTGATGAGGCCCACCGGGTCGTCCGCCGGGATGAAGTTGAGGAGCGTCGTCGCGATCGTCCCGATGAAGATACCGAAGTGCAGCCATTTCTGTGGTAGATCCGGACGTCAGCCAATTGCATCCACCCGACCCATTGCAGTTTTAGTATTGAACAAAGAGCACTCACGAAGAACGTCCGCTCAACGGCAAAGTAGACCTTCGGCTCGATGCGCACGGGCACCGCAATGCGCTTACCGGGCGGCGCCCTCCAACTCCTGTCCAGCACCCTGTCCTCCCCATTCCCATTGGTCCCGTTGCCGTTAGACGGGCCCTCGCCCTGCGCCCTTTGCGCGGCGGTGCGCACGAGCCGCTGCTCCTCGTCGCCCTCCTCCCCCTCCTCTTCTTCCTCATCCTCCACAGCAGAGCCTTCTCGGCGTTGGCCCCTCAGCCGGTCGCGCAGCGTCTCGTCGAACGCGGACGACGGCGCGAGCGGGTCGATCGACATCGCGCGCGCCTGCGCGGTGTGGTCGAGCGTGGACGCGATCGCCTTCGCGGTCGCGGCCTGGCGGCGGTCACGCTTCCGCAGCAGCGCCGTCGTCTCCGTCGCCTCTTCCTCGTCCTCGCCGTCGGACTCGACGTCCGCGTCGTGCTCGGCTTGCTGCAGCTCGTCGCGCGTGACGGCAACTTCCTGTGCGCGCTCTTTGAGGTTCTTCTCGCGGATCGCGACTGCTGCTGCGACTTGTTGGTTCGAGAGGCCTGTGCGCTTGTCTTCGTCTTTGGCTGTGGAGAGAAGAGGTTAGGATCAGGTGCGAGGCACACTGAGAGGGGTGGTGGCAGCTCACCCGGCGCGAGGTCCATGCCCTCGTCCTCATCTTCGCCTTCTGAGACGGGTTCGGTGTAGTGCATGCGCTCGGGTGTCGTCTGTCCCGAGGTTCGAGAAGACGTGCCCTTGGAGGACGACTGCGTGGGGCGCTCGATCGTGACTACGCCAGTATCCGGCTTCAGGATGTCGACCTCCACTGGAATCACGCACATGTCAGTAATGCATGGAACTGCATGTACGCCAGACACGCACTTTGTGGCAGCCAGAAGGGAACGAGGTCAACACGGTTGGGCAGGAGGGTGGCACATCCATGAATGAACTTGCTGAACTGTGCGCGGTTCAGCCAACTGCTCATACCCGTATTAAATTGACCACTTGCCTTCGGGACGGCTTCAACGAGGTGCGAAGAGACGAGGTCCGTAATCCACTCCGGCGGCTCCTGGCCGAGCTGCGTCTGCAACTTCACCTCCAGCACGCCGTACCTATACCATGACGGTCAGATCGGTCTCGTGCCAAGGCCGTTCTTAGTGCTCACTTGAACAGTTCCCTATCTTCGGAAGGCAGCTGGTCGAACGGATGGTCGATACCGATATCCATGCGGCGCCAGTTGGGACCGGCACGCTCCCGCCCGTCCCAGTTGTCCTCGCGGATCATCGTCAGCTCGGTGTCCAGCGATATACGCACACGCGCGTCGCCGGGGAGTTGGAACGCCGTCCGGTTGTAGAACGTGCGCATGACTGGAATCGCCACCGCAAGTCAGTACATATGGATCGGAAGGATACGCGTGTACGTACCGGGCTTGAGCTTTTTGGTCAAGATACTATATTGTATCTCGTTCGCGAGCTGGATCATGCCGTCAACCTCCGTCTGCGTCTTCTTGCCTTTCTTAACGAGTTCCTGGAACTCTTCGTCCATGATGTATTCGCCTGAAAGGAACTTGTTGACCAGGTGCTCCTTGATTGGGAATCGCGCCTTCACGGACTTCTCGCCAGTCCAGTCTTCACGGTGGGTCTTCCGCTCGACGAAGATCTGCACTCACAGGTCTCAGCAAGTAAACATCGGAGTGAATGTCCAAGGTAGGCGCACTGTCTTCTGTTCCATATCGCCATACCACCGTAATCGGATAGCCTCAGCACCCTCCGTCTTCTCCAGACGTCCAAGATACAACTCCAAGTCCTCGTTGTCGAAGTATATTGACGAGATTGCTACATGCCTTGTCAGCTAGAAACGTAATGTCGGGACAGCGCGCGACATACCTGCATCTTTGGGCTCAAACTCCTTATCCGCATTAAATACTAACGACATAAGAAAGTCAACTCTCAGATGCGCAATACCGAGCCAGTAGTCACTCACCGAGGACAGGAAGGTGCCTCAGAATTGCCAATTTAAGGTGTACCAAATTGTCGGGGTGCACCTGCGAAACTGCACGCTTCAGCGACAAATGATGGGAATGACGTCATTATCATAAACGCACCCAGTACTTTGTGGTCTGCCGCACGAACGCGCTCTGGTTTCCACCAGCACTGGAGTCACCTTGGACGGGGTGGCCGCGAGTGCGGACGAGGTCATACAACCTCGAGAGCTTGACGATAAGGCTATCCCAGTTGTACTTGTAAAAGGGGCGCTTCTCTAGATAGTCTTGAATGAACGTGGGTTTCAGCGGTCGGTTAGTTTGTTTCTGAGCAGACTCGGTATGAGCAATGAACGCAGCAACAAACGGGAGGTAACGGAACGCACATCATGTTTCTGTCATTACGCCAAGGGTACACACCGCGCGCTACGGTATCAGCTTCAAGTCAATGTGGAGAGACAAGCGGACGCACCTTGAGGATCTTCATGAACCCAGTAATATTCAACTTGGTGTACAGCGCGAGGTCGTGAACATCGGCGACGAGGTTAGCGACCTCCTCCTCCAGAAGCGCGAACTGGTCCTCGAGTGCGTCGACGGACATGGCATCATCCTCGTCGTCCGAAAGGTCGTCATCGGAACCAGCATCCTGGGTCACGGACTCGCGTCGTTGCTGGGCCTCGGTGTCGGTCGTAGCAGTACTTGGCTCTTGCTGGTGTCCGTCCTGGAGCCCCGACTCGGACACGAGACGCTTGACGGCCTTCTCCGCGTCGTTTATGCGGCGGGAAAGCTCGTAGGTCTGCGCGCTCGAGGTTGGCTGCGTGCAGGCGGGAAAGGGGTGGAATGCTCGTGGCGTACCTTTGTCCTCTGGAAGTTGTGGATCTTGTCGAGCTCCTGCTCGAGCATGCGAGTGAAGTCCGCCTCATCCTTGTTTGACCAACTGTGGGATGTGGTGCGATCCTAGAAGGGCCGAATAAGCGAGGAATTATGGTCGTGTGCCAGGAATTCGAACCTTGAGTTCGCGCTTGAGAAGGTTATAGTTTATATAAAAGGGCCTCCATTCATTGTACAGGTCGTTCTGTGAAAGATGAGAACATGTCGGGAGCGCAGAAGAGGATGGTGGGGAACTCACACTAATTTTGCGGCCGAACTTCATGGGGACGAGGGCGGGAGGGAGGTGACGGGAGGGTGGGAAGGTGGGGGGTGAAGAAGAGGACGGGAGGTGCCTCGCGGCAAGTGCGAAGTGCTTCCCAGAAAGCTCCTCCTTCACAACCTTCGGGCCAAGGATTCAGACGACAGCGAACGTGCGTCGAGTCCGACACAGTCTCAGACTCCCAGATGCCCCAGCCGGTACACGCTCCGATCACGTCATTCATTTCTCCGCTCCCCACACCCCGCTCCGCGTCCCGACGCGTCCGAGTCCCGTGCTCGCGGCAAGACCGCAGACGCCATCCTCCTTCAAGTTGCTCCCCCAGATCCCCCCTCTGTACCCAGCTTGGCTGCGCTGGAATGTCTCGCGCGTCGACAGCAAGACCACAACCGTCGTCCTCAAGAACACCAGTGGAGAATGGCGCGACCGTTGCAGACAATGTAGTCCGAACTAAAATCCTCCTGCTAGGCATGCGCAGGTGCGTCCACCCATACTCGCGACCTCCATAAACTCCTCGACATATCTATGCCTCCGTCGTACGTAGGAGCGGAAAGACATCTATCAAAGAGGTCCTTTTCGACGATACCGCTCCACGCGAAACCTTCTACCTCGATGCCACCAACCATATCACAAAGCACTATTTCGAGTGCGTCTCCCTTGCGTTCATGCACCGCTCATGCCTCTCGGACCCTTAACCACTTCGTCGCCTCTTCAGTACTGTAATACCGCTTGAAATATGGGATTGCCCTGGAGATATCGCCTTGGACGCGGTCGACATCACACAATTCTCCGCAATGATCTTCGTTATCGACATCCAGGTGAGCGTTTCTCCTTTCCTAAGAACCTCCTGCTTGGATTGCTCCATCTCTCGACGTGTCGGTCGCATTCAAACGCGTTTACGTTGTTACGAATCCATGCGCGCCGCCGTGCCGGTTCAATGCCTCATGCGCCTCGCGCGACTGGCTACCCTTTGCTCGGCTCGTGCACATTCGCTCGGACGCACATGGCGTGGATGAGACAGAAGCTTCGAGGTCTCATCCCTGTCCCAAGTGACCAACACGATCCAATAATTCTCCTCTTCGTCGGAACGACGCTGATGTATTGTGTCGTTTCAAGGATCTGTATCATCAGCCAATCCAGAAGCTCGTGGATTTTGCTATTACCGCGTACCAGGATCACCCGAATATGAACCTTGAGGTCTTCGTGCATAAGGCAGATGTCCTCACTGAAGAGTACAAAATCGGTTCGTCAAATTGAAATATTCGTCTCATTCGATATACTAACACTTTGCATTTCTAGAGAACTTCCGACATATCCAAGCGAGAGTCCTCTCTGACTTGAGCTATATCAATCCAGAGTATGAGACGATGCCGATTAACTTCCAACTTACGTCGATTTACGACCACTCACTGCACGACGCGTTTTCCCGTGTACTGCACAAGTTGATCGACTCGCTCCCTTATCTAGAAGACCTGTTAAACGTCTTCTGCGCTGTAAGTGTATCGTTAACGTCTCATGCCCAATTTACTAAACCAAAGGCAGAACTCGCAAGCAACAAAGGCATTCCTTTTCGATACGAAGTCAAGGTTATATGTCGCGACCGATGCTTCTCCAGTGGATCCTCCAACACATAACTTATGCAGCGACTATCTTCAAACTCTCAATGCCTTCGGACCACTGTACAAGTGAGCTCTTCCCCAATCGTTTCCCCTTTTCAATGGCCAACTCAGTCTTTCCTAGGTCAATATCGGCGTCCCCGCTCCGAATGCGAACCGTCCCCCCAGACCCGGCAGATTCCCCAGAGCCATCTCCTTCAACCTCACCCCAACAACCTCAATCTTCTCTTGCTCCTGCCCCTCCGCATACTTCCCATCCTAGCTCCCGCCTTGCCTCGCCCCTAGCCTCCCCAAAACGCTCAGCTCGCTCCACACAACAATCGCCCGTCATCAACCAGCAACCCCTCCCGTCATCCCCCCTCCCGCGCTCCCCTCACGCCCCCTTAACCCCAGCCTCAAACCTCGCCCCAACAACCCCAGGGACAAACGGACATCCGAACAACGGTCCAGCCGACGGGGCGAAGCCGCTGTTCTATCCGTGCGCAGCGGCGTCGCTCGCGCCTACCGCGGCGGGGGCAGGCACGACGCTCACGTACCACCTCATCACGGCGCAGCTCGCGCTGCTGGCGATCATCCCGACGGGCGTGTTCGCGGCACGGAGGGGGCTCGTAGAATACAACGTCGTGTTCTTCAGGGAGGGCGTGCAGGAGATCTGCGACGTCGAAGCGGAGGCGAGGAGGGTCACGGCGTGAGAGCCGGGATAGGTGGGAGTCGGAGGGAGTCGGACTGTACAGCATACTGTACGTACTTACATGATGGACATGTTCCCCATCTCCGGTGTATGGCGTGTGTGAGTGTTGGCCGCAGGGGTATGTAATGCGTAGTAGGGTTCTGTAATGCGTTGTTCCTTATCGCATGATGTCGGCCATCAGTGAACGGGAGGCTGGACACGGGTTCCGGGCCCTCCGCTCATCACCGTCGAATGCGAATTAGGCACGCCACGTCGTCCTACCGATATGTGGACTCCCGCCGTTGTCAGCCGTTGTAGGCCGTTGTAACTTGTCGTAACGTGCCGACTGCGTGGATCGACTAAAGTGGATCTGAGATCGTAGCACTATAAGCGCCCAAACAACGTGGTTTGTTTCGGCACAGCTTTGGGCGGCCTCTCTCTCAACTCGCGACAGCCACACCGTCCATCAGCTTCGCACATATGGCGTTGTACACCCCATACAGCTCGAAAGGAGCTGGATCATCTACGGCCACCCCTGGAACTACCGAGTTTGACATCTTAAAGAACTCCCACAAGTGAGGATTGTCGTTCACAGCCTTGTAGCCCCATTCTGACCACCTTCGGCACATAGGTTCCTGCGAGATGACGACGAAGTGCCTGAGCACCAGCTTTCATGGGACGAACGGCTCGCTAAGAAATACTACTCTTCGCTGTACCGAGAGTATGCCGTTTGCGACCTGAAGCATTACAAATCTGGGAACGTGAGTCATCTTTCATGCGTTACTCGCCGTGCGGGGAAATAAACAAGAGAAATTTCAGTTCGCCTTGCGATGGCGTACAGAGGAGGAGGTCTTGTCTGAGGCCGGGGAAACTACTTGCGGAAACACGCGGTGCCCGCTGCACAAAGAGTTCCCTGGAGGCGATGACGACATTCGGCCGGCACTGACGACCCTTGAGCTCCCGTTCTCCTACTCCGAGGGCGGGGAGAATAAGTTTGCGCTCGTCAAAGTCGTGCTTTGTTCCAAATGCTGCAAGAAGCTGATGTGGAAGCGCAACAAGGAGAAGGAGGAACGGAGCAAGCTGGAAGAAGCGCCAACGGGTGACGCAACCCACGAGGCACCCGGTTCTGATGGGGATGGAGACCTCGAACGACGTAGACGACGATCTCGATCCCCTGGAAAAGACGAGAAGGATTGTGCAATGCGCACACGGAGGCGACGAAGTACGGGTGAGGACGATACCGGAAGGCAGAGACGCCACATACGTAGCTCTCGTTCTCGCTCCCCACGTCAACGTACGGAGGGGCGATCTCGCCGTATGTGATTGGTAGGAAATGGCGACACTTTTCCGCTTACCCGCCCCTCCACGTTCCCTGGGTTCGTGCTATTCTGTTCTAGTCCATTATTCCTGTACAACTACTCAATTACAAGCGCTCTATGACAGACCGTCTTGGCCTGATCGTCTTGCCATCCTCCGTATTCTTCAACAGCTGCTGCCTCCGAAGAATGCCGTTGTAGTGATTCTCTCGCATCCAACTCTCTAGCGTGTGGCAATTGGGATGGACGGTCCTTACCCACGCGAGATCCCGCGAGATCACATCGTCTCGCCACAGCGCCCACCATCCCGAGAAGTTCTCTCGCCACGTCGTCGAGCCGTCATGGTCCCGTTCGTTTGCCACGGGGTCGTCCACACCATCGAAGTTTGCAAACCACTCGTCCATGGTTTGGTACACCACCTCCGCCCGCTGGCCCGTCACCTTCTCGAACGTTCGGGCAAGGTCGTCCCACCCAACGACGTCGCTCACAATCTTCATCTCGACGCCGGACGTGTCTTCGCGGTGATCGAACGCGTACCGCGCGAAAAACCCGAGGTCCGCGAGCGCGATCATGGGCACATGGCCCTTTCCCACCGGGGTCGCGAACACGGCCGTCCCGTCTTCTCGTCGTTTTAGCGGTCCGAACATCATCTGGCACGGGTCGATCAGAAGCACGCCCTCGCCCGACGCTTCGAGAACGCACGCACGTTGAATAGCATGTCCATGTACGGACCGGACGTGACGACACTCCACGCCATCCCCCCGACGCCGATGTCCGACGGCTGCGAGCGCATCCAGTCCGCGACCCGCGCTTTGCCGTCGTAGTGCTCGCAGCGGTACCTCGGGTCGTAGTTCCCAATCTCCACGGCGCGAGTGGGCGGGGGGTCAGGCCCCTTCCGGGGGGACGGGAATAGCGACCATCAGGGGCTCACCTTGGACGCGTAATCGAGGCTGCTCCAGACGTAGTGTCTGACGCCCCCGTTCTGCTTCGCAAGCTCGAATATTCTGATCCCAGCCCACACCTCCTTCTCTTCTCCGACGGTGAATCCGTCCGTGTTCACCCACGCGCCGTACACGCCTTGCAGGGCCCGTGCGACGGAGGGGAAGTCGTCGAATGCGCCTGCCAAAGGCCGGTGTGCCATTGAAGGTTCAACGGAAGAACCTTCGCGTCGAGGTAACCGTAACCTTTACCTTTTACGCACTCGACGCCCTTGTCGGTGAGCAGCTTCGCTCGTCGACTGCTCGGGTCCCGGGTCAGGGCACGGACAGCATAAGGGGAAGGCGTTCCGTCGGAGCAAGGTGCTAGGAGTTTGTCGATGACGGCCAGGCCCTGTGCGCCGGTCGCCCCGACGACGAGGATGAGCTTCTTGCAACGTTGCCGTTTCTCGGTCGAATGCATTGGAAGAGGAGCCAGGGGCGAAGATGGTTCGGGAGAGCTGATTTTTGTTCGAACCTGGAGACCCTGCTTTTTATATCATCCAGCCCATTGACCGGGTACAGCTTTTTGAGTTCATGGTAACATACCGAGACGGGGAACGACGTCAGGGAGGGCCTGTCATGTTCCCGCGAGGTGTGCCAAGGTCTCCATCCCTTTGGGGGATCCTCTAAGAAATTTACCGGTTCAAACCTTGCGGTGCATAAAGAGACCGTGATCATGATCTTCCTCATGGGCAAAGAGACAAATATACACCGTCCCATCGTCCTTCTTGCCAACCAATCAAGCCCGGCTACTTTGGTCCGGTCTCCCAACACAACTCCGCGCACTGTGGCCTATCAGGGCCGGTTTTGAGTCGCCGGAAGGGAAGTGGCAGTATAGGCCCGTCGCACCATCTCACACTGATCGCACGCTCGCCCTGGGTGCTGATCGCCCGTGTGACCGCGTCAAAGACAGAATAAACTTCAGAGGTGGCGTCCGCACGCGGAAGATGAGCACCGGCAACCCAGTGAGAACGAGCGTGCCTCGTGTTCGCGGCCGCTGTAGACGTCTTGTGCCGCCGGTCTCATAATCCAAGTCAACACGCTGACAGAGCTACGGTCTATACGTCGACGAACGGCCACTTCTCCTCATCTGCCGGCTCTGCCGTCCTTTTGCCTGTGAGTGCCATCACCTGATACTGCGCGCCCATGCCGGTGCGGTCGACGAGCCTGTTTGCGGCGTTTTCGATCTGCTTCTTGCGCTCGTCATCCTTCGCAGATACCTTGAGAGCGTTAACCCGTGCCTCAAGGCCCATCCGTTGTAGGAAGTCGGCCTGCGGAATGGGGCCATGGGACGTCGCTGCCCCGCAGAAGGTTCGCGTCAGTTCAGTCATTGTGAGCGCGACGGGGAAGAACGGAAAAGGGGGAGTCATCAGATGACGCCGGCAGGTCGTCACCCATGACACGCGCAAGACAAAGACGCACCCAAATCTGCTGAGGCTTCGGCGAGATAGCTGAAGTCGACGTTGACCGTGAGGTCGCACTTGCCAGGCCGGTGGAAGACGTCCACGATCTTGTGGTTCTTGAAGGCCTATGGAAACATCCCGAGGAAACGCATCAGCGCCGCTATCGGCTGTATTTTTGGCGGAGCGCGGATAAGAATTCCAGGGGCAAAGGGCAGGCGAAGGGCAGAAGGTGGACGGCGGGGGTAGTGACATTAACAAAAAGGGATCGGCCACTTACGCGAAAGGAGTTCCCGTAAACTTTGTTGCCGCCGTAGTCGACTATCAGAGCGCTTCCTGCAGAACGGGATCCATGTCGAGCCTCGTCGTGGAGCAGTTCACCGATTTTGCGGGCGATCTTGAACGATGCTGGAGAGACTTCAATTTGCGAGCCCACTGGCAGCTTCAGGAATCGGGGGGACGAAAGGCCAAGAAGGGTCGAGGTCGGTGTAGGCGTCGGGGTTAGAACCTGGCGGAAGCGTGCTGCGGTGCTCGCTAATGGTCGTAAGGTTGAGACATTGAGAGAAGGGCTCCCGTCGGGCTTCAAGGTCGTACGTGCCGCGGGATCTGACCCGGATGCAATGAGTACTTCTTGCCATCCTTGGTCTGTTTTCTGCAGTACGACATCGCATGAGCGGCGATAGCGGCGGGGATAGGACAACGTGAAGCGAACCATACACTCACCCGCAGAAGATGGAAAGGCAGAGCGTCGAAGAATTCGTGCGCCAAGAGGAGAGTAAACTTATCCGCGTCGGGACGTAGGCTGTCTAGGGAGTCGTGCCAGCTCAAACTCCATCCGTGCTTCTGGACAATTGGATTAAGCTTGGCCTCTTGAGCAACACGCATCGGGGGGCTGGTTTCCACGAGATGGATCTCCTTGACTGCCGTTCGGGCAGCTGGAAATTGAGAAAATACCTATCATACCTAAGGGTCAGCTCACCAAAGTGCTTTTAATGAATGCTGATATGCATACCCGTAGCACATCGTGCATAAGTGTTCCCCGCCCAGGGCCTAGTTCCACAAGTCGAAGTGGTCTTGATGCCCCTGCATACATCGATTGAGACAGTAACCACACCCCAAGAAGCTATTCTCAGCGCTGTAAGGTCGTTATCACGAATGCTCCGATAGCAAGAAAGGCGGACTAACCTCGCCAAACACTTGGCTGATCTCAGGGCTAGTGATGAAGTCTCCCTGTGACCCAAGGACCGGGTTGCTCGAATTCATGTAGTATCCTGCTGTAGGATGCGATAGACACATCTGCATATACGATGCATAGGGTATGGGACCTGTGGCCTAACGTATTTTTCAGTATGAATATTCTCATAGGGCGAGTCAAGAGACGAGGCAAAGGCGACTATATTCCCCTGGGTAAAATACACGAAGATGGCCCAGAGAGTAGCATGCTATGCATAAAATCATAGGACCGTTCTTGCATGTATAAGCCCGACCATTAGAAACATTCGTGAGCCGGACGGATACATGCAGGGTAGTCGTTGTAAAATGAACATTGCACTGTTGGTTAACGAATAGCACAACGTTCCTCTCCGCAAGTTCTGCGTCTGCCGTCCTGACATATGCCATCCCCGCCAACCAAATAAAACGCATACCTTGATCGTGTCCAACAGTATCTTCTCGACTTCCGTAACCGAGCGGTCAGTTCCGCTGGCATAGCACCTCCTGACACCGGGCTGAGACAATGTTGCCGCACCGAAACCGCATGGCCGGCGTGGATAACGAGGTCCCGAAAGGCCATTGAGTTTCAGTGGTGCGAGCAACCTTCGGTACCGGGGACAAGTCATTATGAGCCTTCTCAATCTTCTGCGCTCCGGTGCACGCTACCTTCCGCTCCTTGTAGTCGTGAGGTTGCGACCGCTACTGTCGGAGAACACAGGTACGAGTCAGATGTGCAGAGCCTTGGGCAAGACGAGCAGGACGGAGTGACGGGGAGGAGCAAGCACGCGATGTGAATATGTTACGGTGGCAGAGCCATGTACGCGCTTGTACGCGCTCGGAACCGGAGTGATTCAGACTTGCTCACCGACGGCCCGGCGCATATATCCTCTGCTCATCCTTCCCTCTCTTCCACACTCACTGCCCATCCGCTACCCTCTAATCACCTCCGGGTCCACTTTCTCTACCTCCCCGAAGCCCACCGAAAAGCTCGATACCAAGCAGCGAAACCCCCCACCCATCATGGCTACCCGTACGTTCCATCGGAGGGCGCGTCGCGGGCTCGGTGAAAAACTTCGCTTGCAGGCATCCAATTCGAAAACAGCAGCGACATCGGTGTCTTCTCAAAGCTGACGAACAGCTACTGCTTGTGCGCCATTCAAGGTAGCACAAACTTCTACTCCGCGTTCGAGAGCGAACTTGGAGACGTCGTTCCGATCGTGCACACGAGTATTGGTGGCACCCGGATTATCGGACGACTAACTGCAGGTGCGCTCGCCCGCATCGCTTGCTTTCTTCGCGCTCCATCATCTAATCCATACCTCGCACCCTTTAGGCAACCGCCATGGCTTGTTGGTGCCGTCCACGACAACAGATCAGGAGCTCCAGCACCTGCGAAATTCCCTCCCCGATGCCGTCGCGATCCAGCGCGTGGAGGAGCGACTATCCGCGCTAGGGAACGTGATTGCCTGCAACGACTACGTCGCCCTCGTGCATCCTGATATCGACCGCGAGACGGAAGAGATCATCGCGGACGTGCTCAAGGTCGAGGTCTTCCGACAGACGATCGCGGACAACGTGCTCGTCGGTAGCTACGCCGTTATCTCGAATCAGGGCGGTATTGTCCACCCGAAGACGAGCATACAAGATCAGGACGAGCTGAGTAGCTTGCTTCAGGTGCCTCTTGTGGTATGTGCCCTGCCTCCGAGTCTATCTTTCAAGTTGGATTGTCGATCTGATACGGGTGTGTGAAGGCTGGGACTGTGAACCGCGGATCCGATGTCTTGGGCGCAGGCCTCGTGGTGAATGACTGGTGTGCATTCACTGGCCTTGACACGACGGCGACAGAAATTAGCGTCATTGAGGCGGCATTCAGTGCGTATTTCTTACGTCCCTTCGCTCGCTTCGCGCGGATCCTAACGGTATGGGCCATTGCAGAACTGCAAGGACAGAGCTCCACTGCGGTGATTGGGGAGATGCGCGATTCCCTCATCGACAGCTGGGCATGAGTCCCATCATCATGACGGGGCTTGTTTTAACCATGCATAGTGTGTATTCATCCAATCGTGTTGTGTGACATTATATACAAGGTCAAAGGCAGACGCAGTCCATTAGTTCCACAAGCTGTACCTTTACAATGCATCGTTCACTTCTGGTCATCGGAGCTGTACCTTTACGATTGCGACGTTCACTTCTGGTCATCGCACGATAGTGGTTCCGGCCGTAGCGAGCACGGGAGCGAGTTTCACTGGGTGGCAGGATGACCTCACCGCAGAGCATTTCGGCGCGTGAAGCGCGCGCAGGACACGCGTGATGCACGCGTCGCGCGTCCCGTTGCGCGCCCCTTGAACCAGAACTTGTCCTGTACGATTCGCTGCATTCCTCGCCGCTGTCCATCCCTCTTTACCCTATTCACTCCCCCATCGTATCTCTGCTCGGCCCTCTGTCATTCTTGCATTTCATCCCTACATTCTCTCGCGCGAGAACAAGTCGATTAGAATGGCAACGAACCTCCGTCCACCCGACGCGGCGGTCATGCGCTCGCTGTCTGCACCCCCACAAAGTACCTCCGAGGCTCTCGCGACGAGAAGACCGGCCGAGGACGATCTGCGGCGGCGACTACTTAGCAGCTCGCTCCTCGATGGCTCCGTCGACCTCCCGGAAGTCCCCCCTCTCGATCTCATGCCCCAGCTGCAGCGCTCTGGACCGTCCATCGTGAAGACGCGCTCGGGCAGCGTCCTCTCGCGCGGCTTCATATTGAAGACGGATCACTATCCATCTGGTGCGTCTATCTCTATCCCTGCGGGGCTGCGGTCGATCCCAGGCTCACGGACCGCTGACACGCACGTTGCAAGGCCGCGCCCTCGACCTCGACATCAACGTGCATGGCGCGCCTAACTTCCGTGCACCTCGGCAAGGGAACTTGAATGTGTACGGCGTCGCGCAACCACGCACGCAAGGCCTTCGAGCGATCCTGTCGCTTCTGCGATGCCGCCCCAGCATCCCCAACCCAACCCACGTGGTATGGTTCTGCACTCGTGAGGAACCCATAGGTACGTGCATCCACGGCTCAGGACGAAAGGCGGAGTGGGACGGTACTGGTGGATGTTTGAGGAGGTGGAGAGATGATTCAATGGCGGATATTGATGTACTTCAATTTTCAAGTGTACATATCCGGCCGTCCCTTCGTCCTGCGGGATGCGTCTGAACCCAGAAGGACGTTGAAGCTCTCGGATCGTGCGGAGAATCTGGAAGCCATCGAGCTTCGTCTGAAGAACGACATTCTTTCAGAAGCTGCGAAGTAAGTGCAGTGGGAAGATGCCTTGACCACGAAGGTGACAGCATATGCTAGGTTTGGAGGGCTGGTTCTTACCCACAATGAAGTTGGTGAGGTAGTTTCACCTCTATTTTGCTTCTTGGCGATCTCACAGGCGTATGATGCAGCTTCCGACTCCGGAGACGGGGCTATTCTTCCCACATGGACTGCCGTAGACACAAACAATGTAAGGACGCAGCGTGAATTGATGGAGTACATGCGCAAGGACGGCTGGAACGTCGAGGTATGTTCTTCCTGGTATCTGTACTTATATAGCCGCTAACCGTTTCTCGCCCAGTATCATCGGTAAGGTTTTAGAAGCAACAGGATATCCAGGATTCTAACCATCACACAGTATACCTATCTCTCCGGAGCGGCCAATCGAGGTGCGTCCTGAGGAACCTTGCCCATATTTCGGGGATATTGAATGATTCTCCTAAGGACAACTACCTCGATGCATACCTTCGAGTCATCAAGGAGACCGACGCCCTATCAACCGCGCTTGTGTTCAATTGCGGTATGGGTGCAGTACGCACCACATTTGCCATGGTTGCGGCTTGTATTGTACGAAGAAAGCAGCTGATTGACCGGGGCCTGGATGATCCATATACTGCGAGGTCGGCTGGGTCGAAATCTGGTGTCAGTACGGTTAGTGGTACCTTTCTCTCATGGCGTATGATCGTCATGCTTAATCGCCCGTATCACTTGCAGCCCTCTGGGATGTCTCCGGTATGTAAGTTCACACCATCTTCGAACGTGCCGTACTCAATAGGCGGTAGCCAACCAACGCGAAGATCCTGCAGTCGCTCGAGCAAGCGAGTGCTCAGCAAGACTTGAACCGATCGTTGCTCCGCATCACATACATTCTTCAGCAACGTAATCATAGTCCACTTTTCGTAGGGCGTTGCTCACCGAGTTTATGTTTATAGAGCTTGACACGAAGAACACGCAGTCAGCCATTGAACTGCTCCTATCACATCCCTCCCTTCTCGAGGCCCTTAGAAAGGCGCATATGGGCAACTATGGTATCGTACTGAGTCTCTTAGGCTGCCTAGAGCACGGCATAAAGTCAAAGAAGCTAGTCGACAAGGTTATCGATGTCTGTGCGTACCCTTTTTCGTCCTGCATTGCTTCCTATCCGCTCATATGCAACCAGGCGACCACGTCGTCAACCTTAGAGAAGAGATATTTTTGAACCGTGTACGCTACTCGCTCACCACAGCTGTAGACGACAAGGAGCGTGACGATTTCCTGAACAGGGCTGTTAAAGCGCTCGAGAAGTAGTAAGAAGCTGCATCCATATCGGCTGTGTTCCCTGTCCACTATTGCTCATCTACCTTGCTGTGGTTCAGCTTCTTTGCGCTCGCCTTCGCCAATTACGTGGAAATGCAGGACGATTTCCAGCAAAGCTTTGCCGACTGGCTCAAGGTAAGACCCCTTGCCATTCCTATCTAACAGTGTTTAATCCTTCTCCATTCGTAGGCAAGGACGGAGATCTGGAAGTGAGTTCACGTATATGCGGTGTTCATGTAGTAACGCTGAGAGCCCATCGATAGTCAGATTACGTTTTTGCGAAAGGCTTACGGTACGAAGCTCAACGTCTTTGCGCCGATCAACGATCTCTCTGCGTTGTCCAAGACCGGGGCAGACCGCCGCCTTCTGCTCCCAGGACAGCAGAACGACGTCGCGATCGCGGGCGGCCAGATCCTCGGGGACGAATACTCCGACCATGTTGTCAAGACCCGGAGCGGTATCATCCTTCGTGAAGGGTATGTCGACCGCTATTCCGAAACGCATTACCCTCTCATCTGTGCACAGAACGCTCCTCAAGTCGGACCAATGGCTCAGCCGTTCCTCGAATGTCTCGCACGGTGTTCGAGGCGCCATCAACTTCCGCAACATCCCTGGCACGAACATCTATGCCCTTGGGCAACCCACACTGGAGGCTATTGACGAGGTCGTCCGCCGTGTGCACGATGCCCATCCAGAAGCGACGCGCATTGTGTGGATCACGCTACGCGAGGAGCCCCTTGTGTATGTGAATGGCGCGCCATACTGCTTGCGGCGGGAACGATTCTCCTTGCGCAACATGAAAGGTCAGTACTGACCCTGTAGTGGTAACTTGTTCGAGTACTGAGATCTGCGGAAAGATTATGGAGGTATCTCTTCCTCGCGACTCGAAGTCCTGGAGGAGCGTCTCCGTGACGACGTCGTCAATGAAGTACATGCTTTCGGTGGAAGGTCAGTCCATGTATCGCGTGACCTTTTATCAACGTCCCCATGCTGAAGCAAAATATCAGGCTGCTTCTGCACACCGAGACACCGGACGGTTCCGTCATTCCCATCTGGGAGGAGGTCAACCGTGATAACGTTTTAGTCCTCAAGGACGTCATGGCGGAACGCAAACACATCGCCGAACATCTCGAACTGAGTTACGCAAGGATACCCATCACGGCGGAGCGCCCTCCGGATTTCACGGACCTCAGCGAGCTCATCGAAGTCATGATCCGGAGCAACGCGACCAATGCGCCAATTGTCATCAACTGCCAGCTCGGTCGCGGCAGGAGCACCCTGACTTCCGTACGTGATAAATATTGACCGATCGACTATCCATCGTCCTGCTTACGCTTTGGCTGTGACGCAGGTTATTCTGCTTCTCATTCAACAATGGCTCGCGAGAGCGACGCGCCTGCGGGATCCGTCCACTCCCGGTAGATTACAACGATCCATTACAATGACTAGCATAACGGACATGGTGCCGCACCACACGCCCCGCCAATCGTACCAGATTATCAACAGTGCGTACCCCTCGGTTTACTCTTCGGGATCGTTCATTGTCCCTAATGCTCCCCAGATCTTCTTCGCGTGATTCGAAAGGGTCCAATGGTCAAGTCGGCCGTGGATGATGCGATTGACCAGTGCGCCGAGGTCTTCAACCTCCGTGACTCGATCGAAGAAGCAAGGTCTCGGGCAGAGCAGGCATCGGACGATCAGCAGAGGCGGGCGCATGCGCACCGAGGGCTGAACAACCTCCGTCGGTACTTTGAGCTCATCATTTTCCAGGCGTACCTGCAGTCCACGGAACCGGACACGATAGAGACGCACGAGTCGTTTGAGTCGTTCGTCAAGAACCGTCCCGGTGCGCATCATCCTTTGCCAACTAGTAGCTCGGTCTGATGACAAGGAAATGACATCGTAGTAATCAAAACGTTCGAGAAGGAACTGGTCACAGAGGACCTCAACACCCTCAAACCTCTCGAGCGCGTGGACATCCCCGATGGAGGGGTCGCACTTCCGGACGAGGTTCAGCAGGTCGTCGCCAACCGCTCGGGAAGCATCCTCTCGGCATCCACAATTCTCAAGAGCGACTTCTTCTCGAATCTCCAGAAGATGAGCCTTCCGGAGTGGGTGCCGAGTACTCCATGCCGTTGTTGTGCCATGTCATTAACGCACACTGTTGCAGACGGATTGATGGCGCCCCGAATTTCAGGCGGGTCCCGCTTTCATTACGCTTGGTGTCGACACCCGTCCCCTCTCCAGGAGCGAATGGTGCCGACAGGTTCGACTTCGTTGCTGGGAACAACAACAAATGGGTGTGTGGCAGGTGCGTGAACCCTTCCGAGAGATAGCCAAAAATAGATGCTAACGCTCGAGAGCCGCAGTGGTATGCCGACTGTGGATGGGTACGGGTGGTTCTACTAGATGCTAGGAAGCAATAATTGACATGCTGCACAGGTTGCGGCGTGCGTTGCAGAGAGTGAATGCACACTCTGACGGGAGCAACTGGGTGTACTGGACGTCATTGCGAGAGGTTTGTTTCGTCATACGTATCCTCGGTCCGACTGAACACCAACAACGGGTGTTTTTCCAGGAACCGGTCATCTATGTGGCCGGTCGCCCTCACGTCCTCCGCCTTGTCGACAAGCCATTGGAGAATGTCGAGTATGTGTTATTTTGGGACTTTCGCCGTAACCATTCTCACCCATGACGTGATGCAGGGCAACTGGCGTGACGACTACTGTGGTGGAAGCGATGGAAGAGAACCTGAAGCGCGACGTGATTCGTGAGTTGCGCGCTGGAGAAGGTCGCATTCTGTTGCACGATGAGGTCGAGGAGCGGCCGGGCGTGTTCTCGATCATCCCCATCTGGGAGCAGGTCGAGGAGAAGGACATCATGACACCGAGTGATGTGTACGATCTGATGGTTCGGGAGGGTTACAAGGTCAGTCCATTCATGTTAGGATACTCTACAAAACGTTCCGGGTGAGAGCTCACACTCCATTCCATGACAGGTTGATTATGGCCGTGTTGCTGTGGTACGTGGGCCCAAGCCTAACTTTCTGTTCCGTTCGATGATGATGATTCTGATGTGTCACCCCGCCCAGACGGACGAGCAGGCCCCTCTCCCAGGCGCGCTCTCACAGATGCTGATGCGCGTGCGCACAGGTCTGCAGAGCGGCCGCCCGGCGGACTTCGTCTTCAACTGCCAGATGGGCCGGGGCCGCACGACGAGTGGAATGGTGACGGCATGTCTTATTGCAACGACGATGACGTGGGAGCATGAGAAGGAGGAAAGTTTCCAGGAAGAGGACGACCCAAGCGCAAATTCGCTAGAGCAGTACGACTCCATCGATGGGCCTTCTGAGGAGGAGGCGTATCTTCAGGGTGAGTGGTTTTCTGCTAGGATGCATTGGCGTGGGCATCGTGAAACGCTGCGCGGTTTGGCGGACTCGCGCGGACTGCGAACAGTTTCATCCGCGGTGGTAGCGTTCCATAGAGCGTCATCGGTCTCCAAATGCGTTACATCTCGCTGGATATTCCACGGGTGTGTTTGGACGAGACGCTGATCCCTCGGCCCTCTCTGCACAGGAGAGTACAAAGTCATCTTGCAACTCGTCAGCGTGCTCTCACACGGCAAGCTCGCGAAACGTTTGACCGACCGGGCGATCGACCAGATGCAAGATGTCCAGAATCTGCGCAAGGCCATATACGAGTGAGTACAGCCTTTGAACGATCCATCATCGGCCGCTGGTCGGCGAGGGACTTCATGGAAGTGATCCAGGAACATAGAGAACTGACAGATGGTTTGTTTCTCTTAATCTAGCTATAAGCTGAAGGTCTCTGCCTGCGAGAAAGGCAGTGCCAAGGAACGCAAGCTCATGAACATTGGCGTCAACTACCTGTGCGTGACCCTCTCGCATTTTTTGTGCAGCCCGGAGCGTCAAGCTGACTGATTGCTGACTTGGGACTGGTGATGGGGACAAAAACTTCGTCCGAATTGATGTCACCCTGTTTTCTAGGTACCGGTACGGAACGCTGATCGTGTTCGCGAACTACTTGATCGAGGTTCGGGAGGGGAAGAGTGGTGAGGAGAATTTTCCCGAATGGCTGCGGGAGAGGCGGGAGATCACAACGTTGCTCGGACGGCACTCGCTAGATTAATAGCGATTCAAACGACAGACTCGATGTAAACATGGACCGAGAAGGCTGTAGAGTAGTTATGTACATAATCGACGACTGCAATGTATACCATCAGCATCATGATGTACGGCGGAGGATAAATGTCGAGGCCGAGCTGGACGGAGGAGAGTGGGCGGGAGGAGGATATATCAGTCGCCGTGGCAGCTGCACGTGATGGGAGAGCTGGCTCACCGCCTTGGGGATTGCTTGTGTCTTGCCATCGTCCGCTGCGCTCCCAACGTCGTCTTCAACCCCTTCAGCGTCGTCTCTTCTGTCCTTCACCCCCCCGCTGCGCCTGCCCTACGCGCTCTCGACGACGCCTCCCACGACTCTGTCCCACGAGACCGCTTTCCTTACTACTTAACACACCGCCGGCTGGTATAATTCCCCTTCTGTCTCTTTCTTCAAGCTCTTCAGCTTCTCCATGTTGACCTCGCGTTCACTCACTCGATGTCTCCTCCTCCTCTCTATTAACGCTGTCCTCCTCGCATCCTCCGTCGCCGCGTATCAAGACAATGCGCCCGCCTTCCCCGTGCCCACACACCCTCCAGCGGTCGTAGCCCGCCAGCTTTTCCCCGTTGGCGGCGGCGACAAAACCAGTACGGACACTAACACTAACACTAACACAAATACTGCCAACACCACTCCCTCCGCTACGACCGCCAGCACCTCTACGACGTCGACGTCGACGACTTCGACCTCAACAACCTCCACATCCACGACCAGCACTACCTCCACTACATCGACAGATACTTCAACCAGCACCACTGGAACCACTACTAGTTCGCAGCCTACTTCGACTTCTTCCTCGACGGCGTCACCCCCAGCTCCCACCACGATAACGTCGGAGTCCGGCGGTGTCCAGATTACAATCACCACTACGCCTTCGGCCTCCGCGACAAGTCAGACGGGCACTCCCACCTCTGGTGCCGACAAGTCTGGAGCTCCAAAGAGTCAAGGTATCAGCCAATCGACCATCATTGGTCTGTCTGTGTCGGGCGGAGTGGCGTTGATTGGTCTCATTTCTTTCGTCGTCTGGAAATTCACCCGGAAGCGGTTCACGGACGACGACTTCGACAGTGAGTACTTCCGTCCTTCCCTCGCTTCCTTTCCCAGCCCCCCCTCCTCCCATGCCTTGTCGGGCCCGCCTGTGCACAGGAATGTGCGCATTGGTTACGGCTGTTTTGTCGGGATGGTGTTCGCAGACCACCGGGTTGGACTGTGACCGCAGTATCACTTTTCCCATAGCGGGCGACAAGCGAGATTTCCCTCGGCCCGCAAACCCTAGGCTGGGGTTCGTGTAGCCAAGTAACTGCACAAGCGATGTCTCGTATTCATGCAACATGTCACCATTCATTCTTTGCTGATCCGTATCCTCCTCCAGACGAAGCGATCAAATGGCCCGAGCTCAACGCTCACGGGGAGGAGCCCTCACACGCACTGCCGACCAACCGTACTGGAGGTGCTGGTTTCGAGACGTCGTCGCAGCTCAACATCGCCCGCCCCGATTCTCGTGCAGGTAGCATCGCCCCCTCCGCGGGAGCGTCCTCAGTCGAGCTCTTCGGCAATCGTAGCGATCCATATGCTGTCCCGCCGCTCCCGCACCTAAACCCGAACATGCCGTACCGCGACGACCCGAGTCAGGCGTACTACGACAACGACCCCTACGCTGCGACCGGTGCTGCTGCCGCCGCGGCCCCCGGTGAGGCCTACCCGATGACTCAAATCGGCCGGACACGTTCACCCGGCCCCCAGGCCGCATACGGGTACGACGGCCGCGTGAGCCCGGGCCCGCAACAAAGCCTGAGCGCGAACTATGCCCCAGGACCGAACCCTGCGTTCTACGGCGGCGCGCGTACAGCGTCGCCTGCGCCCATGGCTGGTCGCATGTCGCCCGGGCCGCAGAACGCATACGGCCCTGGCCCAGGGTACTAATCGTGCCTGGGTGATTGGTCGTGTGCGTGGTGCGGCGTCGTGGCTGGACCATGCACGAGGGAGTGTCGGAGATTGAGCGCGGGTGTGGGTTGGTAGGGGTTGGGGTTGGGGAAAGGGCGAGGTTGCCGTTCTAGACTGGGTCGGGGTACGCGGCGGCGTGGAGGGCGGGGATGCGCCGGGCATCACAGGGCAAGACGGTGGACGGTCGTGTATCCGCACGTACACGTCGATCGCAACAGCTGCACGGAGGTCGCCATGCGCAAGCTGGAGTCCAATCTGCATCCGAGCGCGCCCTCAACAAGCTGGCAGTCCGTCCTACTAGCTCGCTCGCCCTCTTGCCCGCCGTTCATTCAAATTGGACTGGACTCATCGCTGGACTTGATGTTGTGCGCCTGCTGTCATCATTCGTCGTTGCCGTATCGTTACCTCAAATGCAAGCTACATATCGGATTCTTGTCGCAACATACCACTACGCACGACTCGAGCCTCGAGGTCCCTTCAGGTGCCCCGCCAAGCCCGAGGTTCCAGCTGCGGCCTGCGTATCTCGGTGCACGGGATTCGCGGAGCCTTCTCCGCTGATTGCTCACAAGGTTCTAACTCCAGTCCGCTGCGCAGCCAGCACAGCTTCCCGCTGTTCGTCCTCCCCCGAGCCCCGATTTCGTCCAAACCCCTCGGCCTCCGCATTACAGTGGGATGTAGCCTCGCCATCGGCCCACACTCGTTGCTCATTCTCGCCCCCGCACCGTTGTCTCCGTTATGTGTATCATATCATACCATCGTGAGTTGTCTTCGTATCGCCTGTCCGCATGTTCACGCCGCATACCCCATACCATACCACCGTCTTGTGTCGATATGGCACGTCCCCTCCTTGATACCACCACTTATCGCATCCGCATTGGACTTCCGAGCTTGAACTTGAACTCGCATTTTGCTTGCATTCCGCTATACCATACATTATCGTACGAGTCTTGCAGTAACCTATTTCGTCAAGGACCTCTCTGCCCATCCTTCCCCCGTCCTCCCCCGCTTCTACACAACCATTCCGACAAGTGTATTCTCCAAACGGCCCTTGACGTTCGCATCTCTCGTCCTTCTCTCTGCCTCCCGAATTCTATTTGCTGCATCCTTGCTTTTTCCTTTCTTGTATTCAGCGCATTCTGCTTCTGGTTCGGGTAGCACTAATCATATTTAGCAGAGTGTGCATACGCATATATAGAGGCATGGTCCTTGGATTCCACCCGACGCTGTACAGTGTCGTGCGTAGGATGTGAATACTCCGAGACCACGGGTAGCTCGGTCGACGTCGTCGACACCGTCACTGGACGTTGTCCTCGATCCTAGTCCAATTCGAGTGCTTGGTGAGTTCATTGCTGCCCTTCTCTTGCTCTACCGTTTTACTGAACTGTCTCCCTCCGTCGATCGCGTTTAGGGGCCAACGATGCAACGCCAGAATACATGCATCGATCGCTGATCGCGCTTTGGCCCTACTAGTTCGGATTCCCCGCCGGATGTTGTTATGGCCTCTCGATCGAGCGAGGACCCACCCCCCGCAGGGGAAGTGTCATAGATGACGTCGCGATCGGCTTCGCTGGGCTCGTCCCCGTGCGGCTGGCAGTGGTGGCGGATTCGGTCGTCGGCGAGGAGCGTCACGGTTCTCGTCGACGTCTGTTTGCAATCGAAGAGCCGTATGAAGACGTATGCATATGCAACACGTCAATTGAAGCTCTGCACCACACCTTCCAAGCAAAGCTACATCAAAGGTTGAATATTTTCGAATCGCCAAATCTTTGCGAGTTGAGACCTTCACCTCTCGAGGCCGAGGTCGTCCACCTTCAATGTACCTCATGCCAGATCCCAGGCGTCAACGGAGGTTATCTGACATGCCCTCAGGGACGCCGCCCTTAGTGGGAGAACCCCGTCGGATTCTCGTACCACCCTACGCCGTGCTGCATGCATCACAAACCCTACTACCCAGGTAAGGTTCAAGGGTTCTGCTCAGTGGAAGTCTCTACGTCAACACCGAACGTGGGCGCTCGCCACAGTGGCAGATGGGCGACGTACTGAAGGAAACTATGCTACTTATCATCGACGGGGAAGCACACGAAGAATGTAGATAGTCAGATGAGATGGTATTTTCAGTTTGCGACACCAGTCGCAAGGGGTATATGATACATGTCACGACAGAGCTAGCGCAGATTACTACGGGACCAAGCATGGCACGACAGGTATGATAAGTTGACTTAGATGTCGTAGGGTAAGGACCGTGAACGTGTGGAGCTGCGAGTCAAGAGTGCGGCCAGCAATTTACAACACGCATATTGTATGTCACCGGGACGCCCGAAGGAAAGCAGGAGGGTGAAAGTAGAGTTCCGAGGCTGAGTCTATCTGCGAGCGGGAAAGGCCGTCGGTCATGAAGAGAGAAGGGAGAAAGGACGGCGGAGACACATCATGAAAACAATACCGGTAAGGGTAAATGAACGTGACGATGAGCCTAAATGTCAACGACCGAGACAAGTAAACGAGCACGATGCGAGAGGGACGTGGATGCGGTAGGGAGTATGCGATGTGAATGTGAATTTGAACGCGAGACATGCATGAGGTGGATGATGCACAGAAAGAAAGCCAAATGGGGGAGCAGAGGAAACATGCAAAAGAGAGAGTCAGGCACGATGGCAAGGTCGAGGCGGATCAATGGGGGATGGGGGATGACGCAGAGGGGCCAAAGCAGAACCTTCTTTCATGTAAGGAAGGCCATCTCGCTCAGCCTCCGGCTCTCGTCGTCCTCAATGAAGTTCGTCTGGTGGACGATTGTCCCATGGCTATGCATCGTCGGCGCGACCGCCTGCCTTGGGGGTGGGCGCAGCCCTGAGTTAGAGGTCCTGCCAGTCCCGCGGAAGCTTGACGGGGCGAAACTTGTCGGCGACGTCGGGACTGTTGGGGAGGGCGGCAGGTGCGACGCGTCGAAGTTCTTCGAGCGTTTCCTGCTCACTTCAGGGGTGACCTCGAGGGTCGTCTTGGGCCGCGGCTTCGACGACGTGAACGCGCGGCGGAGGTTCATCATCGACGACGATGTCCGCGTCTCCCTCGGCATCTATACACGGGGGTGATGGCGCGTGTGTGAGCCCGAGGCGGACATGGAAATTCATGAAGGGCAGGGCGACAGGCACAACTGTGAAATAGACGCACCTCGAGCGACTTCTTGCCGAACAGGCTAAACGACTTGCGGTTCTGCGCCTTCTCCGCGGCCTGGTCCAGCGTCTTCGCACGCACAGGCCTGGGCACCGCGACGCCCTCTTGCGATGGACGCGCTGGTCGCGTGCCCGCAGGGATCGGAGGGCGAGGCGCAGCGTTCATGCCGAACTCGCCTCCCTCGGACGACGGCTCCGTCTCGCTGAACTCCTCCGGAATGGCAGCCGACGCGCCCGTTCCAGGGAGCTTGCTCGTAGTGCTCAACAGGCCGGGGCCCGTGCCGCGCCGGGGACGCGTCACCGAGTCGTTGTGCCCGTTGTCGGACGAGTTGGACGTCGACCCGCGCGAGATCGACGCGTCGCGCGCGAGCGTCGGCGCACCGCACGACGTCGTCGTGGGAGTGGGCAACGACGACTCCGCGCCTAGCGACGACACGGTGCGCGTGGGAGAGAGTGCGGGAACCGCGCCAGCCCCGGTGGTCATGCGACTCTGGATGCTGGGCGGCGCGTGCGCGAGCTGGCGCGCAGTCGTCGGAGAGCTTGGGCCTGAGAGAGAGGGTCGGCTGTGCTGCGCGTCCGACGAGGACGTGCTGGTTTCAGAGTCCGAGGGAGCATGGTTGGGCGCCTTGCCTGGCTGGGTGATGACGATTGGCGGCGGCTTCTCGCGTCGCGACCGCACTGTCCCCGACTTGGAAGAGGGGGACAGGGGCGCCTCGAGCGATTCACGGGGCGATGAAGAGAGGACCGGTTCGTGATCCGGGGCGATGATGATGGCAGCGGCCTCGGAAAGCGGGACGGGGGTCGGCATTTCGCTTGAGTCGCGCAACCAGCGGGAGACTTTCTCGGCGGAGTGGGCGGATGGGCTGCCTGACGGTGATGGGGGCTGCTCTTTTGTAGGCGAACGCGGGGGAGCGTCGTCGACGCCAGACGTAGTCAAAGTGAGAGGGGGACGTTTAGGATGGGACGGGGAGGAAGGCGAAGGCGCGCGAAGGTGGCCATCCTGTTCGATAGACAGTCGCTGCCTGTCCTCTGGAAGAAAAGTGGGAGAGTTTGGCGCGGTGTGGAAGTCTTCGGTGCCCTCGAAAGGGCTCGCGACACGGGCACTGGCCCCGAACTCCGCCGCGCTGGGCGACAGCGGCGGTGCGTCGATGGAGACAAACGTAGCGCGGACAGGAGACCTCTCACCGATCGTCCCATCCTTGCTGGCACGCTCGGCGGCATCGCTCTTTCGTGGGGGCGATGGTTCGGCTTCAGCGGTGGCGATCGCCTTGACCCTGTCATCGTCCTCGTCCTTGTCAACTTCGCTCAAGCTCGGAGATGAAGATGCTTCGATCTGCTTCGTGAGCCAAGCCTGTCTGATCCTCTTCGCCTCGCTCGCATCACCCTCGTCGTCCGTGCTTGAATCGCCGGGGACAAGGACGGTGAACCTTCGGTCCATCACCGCTTCCTGCTCGCTCAGGGGGAGCATGAAACCATCCCCGTCGCGGTATTGGGGGGGCACGACGCTCGTTGCAGGGATGAGGCCGCGGGCGCGAAGCGCTGCTTGCCGTTGTTCAAGCGATGTAAAGTCATTGGGTGGCAGAGCAGGGACAGGGGCCTTGGGCATAGGGGGCATGCGCAAGACCGTGCTCTTGCGCTGGGGAGCATCGCGCGCGGCGGTGTTGTCGCGTGAGGTTCGGGGTGCAGGGGGCTGACGGGGGGCATTGGAAGAGCGGAATTTCGATGTTATTCGTCGGAAGATGTTCTGTTGCCGGGGTTGCTGTTGTGGGGGAGGGGGCATCGTTGCGCTGACGGACGAGGGAGAAGGAGAATGAGCACGAGCCAAAACTTGTACGTGGGGACAGAACACATGAACTCTGTTGGGACGCGATCGGTTTTCGCCCACGCTCGGCTCCGAGCGGAGGCGAGTTGGAAACGAGACGAAGCAGAGCAGCACGTAGTAGAGATCGATGCACACATAAAACACGAGAACGTACCTGGGTTGCGGCGCACGCGGTGGACGAGGTTGAGGCATCCGTGAGGAGGTCGACGGTTGAAGAGGGCGATCTCCGGAAGAGGGTGCAGGAAGAGTCGCACTGTTTATGACAAATTATGAGCAAGCGTTCTTACTTCTGAGAAAGCTGCGGGCTGGCTCATATGACGA
Organism: Ganoderma multipileum BCRC 37180; assembly: GCA_000338015.2. Classification (NCBI taxonomy): domain Eukaryota; kingdom Fungi; phylum Basidiomycota; class Agaricomycetes; order Polyporales; family Polyporaceae; genus Ganoderma; species Ganoderma multipileum. The sequence continues at coordinate 81,771 of BACB01005485.1, read as the reverse complement.
TCGTTGATGCGACATCAGAAAAAAAGGCGGGGCATGCAGGGAAAGCTGAATGTGAACATCTGATCACAACGAGCATTTACGCACCTTCTTCGCGGTGGTGCGGCATCGTCAGGCAATGCAGGTAATGGTGCGTCCTTCATGTCTGCTGATACAGCTTCACAAGACGATTGCGAGGAGTCGCGACGTGGAGCACTTGGGAAGGGAATATATGAGTCAGGGCGTTCCTGGAGGCAGACGAGGATGGAAAGAGGGATGGGTGTATGCGCGGGATACAGTGGGGAGATGGGCAAGGGAGGGGAATGAGAAGCAATTAAAAGCATGCGACAGGCCCCTGTGCGCATTAGAAGCGGTAAAACTGGTGTGAACGGGGCACATGGGCAGTGAGAACCCTCAGGCTGCCCCCTAAGGGAGTACAGGTGAAAGATCGCCGCGGTCCAGGCTCCATTATGCATGGCACGGGTGGAATCTCGGAAGGCGCTGTAGGTCGATATATACATGGACAATTACCCACCTCGGCCCATCCTTCTCAGACATGGTCTCCAACTGTTTACTTGCATCCGTCTGCAGGTCTGACTCTCCGGCGCATTCGAAGTCGAGGTCAAGCTGAGGGGCCTCGGCGCGGATGACGCTTCTTCGTATGCTCGCACGACGGTAGCTCGCGGTGCGTGCTGGACTGGCCTTGTTCCTACCCACGCTGAAAAGCCTAGAGCGTTTGGGCATGGTGCAGAGAGGAGAGGTGTGAACAGGGTGTGAAGGTACGGCGGGGAGAGAAAGACGGGACTGGGACCGAGGGGCCTGATTCTTTAAGGCCGGGGGTAGAAGTGGTCCGCCCAGGCAGGGGCGGTCAGGTGGTGCGTCGGGTACAGGAACGCGTCCGCCCGAAGATGGAGGCGAAGAACGACTGGCCGAGGACGACGTCGCGTCTGCCGCGAGAAGCGAGGGCTGCGAGCCGGCGAAAGGGGGTGGTGACGCGACATGACCAGCTGGATCCTTGAATAAATGGGAGACCCGGTGCTGGCCCGCATATCATTCATCGTGTGCGGGGACAGAACAGAGGAATGACGCGGGTCGGCTCCCGCCAGTCCCATCACCCCCGCGCCCGATCCCGCCACGTTTTCCCCGCTCAGCCACCCGCCACCGCGCGCTAGCACCATGCTGCACGTCTCCACCGACTCCGAATGTGCCGACCGCCTTGCGTGTCCACACTGTCAACCATGTCCTCCGGCGAGCAACGTCTCCTTGCCCACTCTCCGGCTTTGTGCGAGCGGATCGTCCCAACAGTCCCGGAAGCCTGTCACATCGCTGGCAGCACTTGATTTGTATTAACCGGCCGATGACCGTGCGTATGGTTCGCTGATGCACCCTGTGGAAGTACGTATGATATTCCCTGCACCGTGTCGGTCCTATTGAATTTAACTTACTAGTCATCTCTACGCCGCGGATCCAAGTACCCGTTCGACATACCAAACCGTCCATAGACGGAACATTGCTTGACGTTCCAGAACATGCACTTTTACGTTGCCTCAGGTCAGCTTTACACCATCTGTATGCAGGTCAACCCAGAATCCTGCGTAACCATTCTCTGCGGACATGTTTGCGTGGTTCCAGAGGCGCAAGCCACTGAACGCCATTAGCCTGTGATCGAAGAGTACGTAGGTCCACCCATGTTGCCTTTACCTATCGTTGTTCTGCCTTCCGTATCCCGACCAATTGAACAAACACGCTATACAATGTTCAATCTAGACATGCGGCCAACTCCATCAACAACGTTCTCCCGACGAACCGACTTGCCAATGTTGCTTTCCGAGAATTCAGTCATGTCGAACAGTATTGTGCTCCACATTGTCCTCGCGGGTGTGTCTGCATGACAAACTTAATATCTGTCGTGCGGCGAGACGACATACGTGTTGGGGGTTGCTTTATTGTCCCGCCGCGCGGATCCACTTCCGCGTTAGGATTCTCCTGGATCAATTGCGTTCTACGATACGGCTGGAAACCACAGCCGGCTGTTACGAGTGTGTATCATCCTAGATGCCTCGGCCCACGCCTTGCCACTTGCAGTAAGGCGGACGCCTCCGAAGGCTTTCGGGGCGTGCGTCGATTCTCCCAGGCCAGCGCGATTTCCGGGAAGAAGCGCGTCCGGATCCATCTCTTCGCAGAACTCCGTGGGTACCAACGCGAGACGTATTCCATTCATGGTACAAGGCGTCATCCTCGGTCGGATAAGCGTGCGCTTCGCCAATGGGACCGTTGCTGGGAAGATGCGGGAAGAGGTTTGAGTTGCTCGGTGGCAACCCTTGGGAATGGCGTACAGGCAAAGCCGAAGAGTAATGACGTGAGTCTGCTCACGGTAAGTACTAGTTATCCCATGAGAATTTTGAACGAGCTGGTCCCGAGCGGTCCCGGTTGCTAGGCTGGCCGCTATCATCTGGTGGGATGTGCGAACGTATGCTTTGGGCTAGTGGCGCTGTATACATCGTACAATTCTGCTACGCTCTTCCGGAGAATAGTGCTTTGGGTCTTGACATGCATATGGAGCCAGATTGCGTCGTGTTAGGAGGCTAGGAAATCAGGAGCGACTCAAGGCACATTTCTAATGTAATTCCGCCCCACTATAGTGTCTTGCTCCTTCCACTTGTCCGAGATAGCGACTCTTGTACCCTTTAACCATTAATTGCCAATACAGTCCCGCTAGCGTTGTGACTAGGGGTAACTTTAGATAAGGCTGGGCCAGATTGTTTACACGGCCTCTACACGCCGTGTCCGAGTAGTACCTATACCTACGCTCGAAGGCGGCGATCAGAACAGAGAATATGGACAGCAGGCCCGATTCTTAAACCGATGTTCAACGCGACATTGATCCTGCTAACCCCCAACAAATATTTTACTCGAGTAAGAGGTCTCTGTCAGTCGCTTAGGGGACTACGCGGGCCTGTCAAGAGGGGCTCCAGCAGTGTGTAAAGATAATAGTGACCAAAATTAGAATGCAACGCAAACTGCTAGCCCCTCGATGGCTATGTAGCCCCCTTGGACGGGAGTCAGAAAACATCCACGATGGTGACCTCAAAAGCGTTCTCCTTCGTGTCCTGGACGAATGAGAACAGAGTAGGGGGTGGAACTTGTTTCATTCAGGTCGTGAGCGTCATGAAGAGCGTACAGCAAGTTCTAAGACGAATGGGGTATGGGCGCGACGTACAGTCGCCGGGAAGGAGGACAAGAAGTACGAAGGGTATGTGCCTGATTCTTCGACAGGCACGCTTCAAGTTACTTTGGCGCGTTAAGAGTAGCATGCCAGTCGACAAATGTTGTGCGAGATAGAAACCTAGATTCGTCGACGCGAGTTGATAGGCCTGAGAGGTAAATGTTGCGAAAGAACGTAGTACGCCAGAAACGCGGCCAACGATTATGCTTGGGAACCGAGCTAGTTGTCCGCCGCTAGGCGCAGATTGCGCGGAAATGCGAGTCTAACATACGGATGTTAGCACTTTGCTCGGCGGTACTGGCCAGGCAGGCAGGTGATCAGCGTGTTCATCACTCACTGCATCTGCGTCATGCATAACTAAATTTGACTAGGTACACAACTTCTCCGTCGCGCAGCCTCTCCGGCCGCAACCCCTTGAAGTACAGCGCTTGACCACGATCAACATGGTACAAGTCGACGTTCCGGAACGCGTCGTCGTAATGGGACTTCTTCGTATACCCCCTCCGCGTCCTGATCCGATGTGCGCTGCGTACTTTCGAGCAACACGGGTGGCCCTCGTACAAATCTCTGCACGCCGAGCGCCTGAAGAGCTCTGTGCTGATCGCGTCTAGCACGTCATTCACAGTCAGGCGGTTCCTGCAGTCGGCCTTCACTTTTTCTATCCATGAAAATTCAGTGCGGCCGCATGGGAGGAAGTACAGCTTGATCGACCTCTTCCGGGGATCGTGCGGGAAGACCGGCTCAGAGTAGCGCGGCTCGTGGTGGGGGTGGTAAGCCGGTCTTGCGTTGCGCCTCATGTCCCACAGACCGGTCGGGAAGGATGCGAGCACATCATGCAGAGAAGAGGTAGCGGAGGGACGGTGATCGCGAGCCTGAGCGAGTGTAGACGGTGTTCGATCAGTGCGCGTGGCACTGGCCGGGTGTGCGTCGGGTGGCGGAGCACGCGGTGGCGGACGTGTCCTGCGGGATGTCGGGGCTTGCGGTGGCGCCGGTGTCGCGTGAGATGTCGGGGTTCGTGGCGGCGGGCGTGTTGCAACGGGATTGCGAGAGGGAGTCCGCGATCGTTGAGCATCTCTCGATGGTGCTGGGGTGGCGGAGGTATCGCGTGGTGGATAGTTCGGGAGGTCGATGACGACGGGACGGTCTGCAAAGCGAACCCGACGTCCATCGCGCACTTCTTGACGTTCTCGCTCTCCTTGATCCACGTGCCGTGTGGGTACAGAATTTGTGTCGTATAATTGAAAGAACTGGTGCGGAGGGCGGTGAAGGACCGGCCGTGGTGTAGGTGGTGGCCATCTACCTCGGTGGCGGTATGTGTGCACAGGAGGGTGGATAGGATGGTAGGCCGTACAGTCGCAAGGAGGAGCATAAATTGGCATGATATGTTTCGTAATAGAGGAGAGTGACGGGAGGGATGAAAAACAAAATCGCAAGGAGGATGTCCATTAAAAGCAGGGTGGCCGGCCGTTGAGTTGCATAAACCCGACAATAGTGCAGGACTGAGCAGATGGCTGTCCAGTGAGCATTGGACCATCACCGCCAGAGAGAATGATGACTAGGAATGGAAAGAGCGCTGGACTTGGAGCGTAGGCCAAATACAGGCTGACGAAGGACAGTAGGTGCGAGCAGGCTGACATTAGTAGGCGGACGGGTTGAGGCAGTGGCGAAGAAGACCGAGTATACGAACGAAGGAGTAGAACGGGCAAGCCACTAGAAGGGTGAAATCACCCGGGACTGTTAATCATAGGCTGATCGCGTTTGTCAGTGCGCACAGAGTCTGGTGTGCACTTGAATATGTCGGTTCCAGCTGGTAGGTGACGGGCCGTAGGCAGACTGCAAACGCGTATCTGTCAGGAGGAGGGTTTCTGTCGACAAGGAATTAGGGCTTCATATATACGACGCGCTGCATACCTGGCCATTATCAATGTTTCGATGATAGGCTTTGTAAACCGGAAGCAAACAGTTTGAGAGCTTTTATGTAGACAAGAGGCAGAGTTTTCCAAAGCACGAGGTTGCAACACTAGCACCATCGACTGGAGGGATACCAGGGAAAAGGGTACAGCATCCTCCACTCTCTGCAGCAACACGGAGAAGACATGTCGCCAGCTGACTGCCGCCCTAGAAGGTAAAGAAGCTGTTGAGATCGGTTCAAGGTTGGTGCGACATGATAGCTGAGACCAGGAAGGCAACAGAGACGCCCATGAGGCTCACAGCTTCCGCAGCGGTGCCGAGCGCCTGGCGAGCAGGTGCGCCCATTGAAACGACTTAGACCACTTCTGCCACCGACAACCTCCTTGTCTAGACTTTGTTCGACATTCATTTCCGGGAGGACGATGCTTCGCTGAACCTGGAACACCTCTTTAACTTATCCTATTCACTGGATAACCCCTTAGAGTCGTCGGCCAACCTCGTATCGCGGTGCGTAATGGGATCTGGCCCTGACAGAAATTGTTCGGCTGTGTTACTGACCAGGCAACTTCTAGTGCACGATGCATGCTCGAATATGTAGACAGGCTTTGCCGCGACTTCGTAGGCACGGTCTCACACCCCCACCTGCTCTACTCTTCACCCGTCCGCTGTCAAGCAAGCAGCCTGCGCGCGACCATCGCAGGCAAGAATCGTCCGTCGCTGGTTCCTTCTCCACAGAATGCGAAGGCGCATCGGGGACGCGTCCATTTGCGATCGAACGAGTTGGAGGGCGGGAGTGCCATGTTTCCTGGTCGGATAGCGGAACAGGCATCGAGAAGGAGTGGAGAGATGTCACGGCGTCGGAAGGCAAGGTGGCAGTCGCGGGGACGAACTCCGTGACGGGGCGAATATCGGCGTGGTTCCGCCAGATGTTCCTGCCGACAAACTACCCGCAGTCCGTACATGATTCGTGAGTAGCATCTGTCATGTCTTATCTGCCCGCGTTGGTGTGTGACGGGCGTGCGTCCTCCCGTAGCTATGCGCCTTTCCACATATTGCAAGCCCTGGAGACCACAATGGCCACTATCACCTCCGTACTGTGCAACCAGGCACTGCTCACGGCTGTCGGCGTGTCTGCGGAGGGTAGCATCTTCGGAGCGGTCGCGGTCCAGTGGATCATCAAGGACGGCGCGGGCGAGGTTGCAAAGTTGTTCTTCATCCGCCGCTTTTCGCCATATTTCGACAGTCACCCGAAGACGTTCACGCTGTTCGGAGAGGCGATTGGGTGCTTGGGCAGCGGGTTGCAAATTGCGACTGTGCTAATATCCCCATCACCACTAAACTTCCTGTTTTGCGCTGGTGAGTGGTCGGTGAAATTGGAGGATATTGTGAAATGAGGTGCTCATCACCACGCAGCTGGCGGGAACATATTCAAACTTGTGGGCAGCGCCGTGGGTGTCCTATCTCCTCGAGCGCGTCATGTCATTAATCTATTTCCGTAGGTCTGGTTCACGACGCACATCAAGTTCATACGTTATTTCTCTATGCAAGGGAATGACGGTGATGTTGCAGCGAAAGACGAGTCGCAGGCGTCCGTCGCTCAGCTCGGTGGATATGCCGCCGGGATAAGCTTGCTGACCTTCTCGCACGCACCCGCGTACCTTTACTCCATATTCTTTTTGGCCGTGCCCCTTCACCTTACTATGACGGCTTACATGATGCGATTCGCAACGTTCGAGCTGCTCACCCTACCCAGGATCAGCCATCTCGCACAGACTTACGTGACAGACGGCGAAATCGACTCTCAGGCCGACCTGGACAGGAAGGGTGCCACTGGCCTTTTCGGCGAGTTCTACAAGACCAAGAACGATCGCTGGCTCACGCTTGCCCCACGAGTCGGAGACGTGTTAAGCTCGGGTTCAGAGGCGGATCGATCCATATGGGAGGTCTGCTCCCAGGTATTCCAGGTACGTCTTCGCAGCACGATGCCCGTACGGTAGGTTCGATGCGATCACGAAGCTCATACAAGTCCGGTGACATCTGTCCAGGACGATCGTTACCTCCTCATCCCTTGTGATTCACCACGAGGCGCGCTCGTGTCGGTTTTCTTCCGTCCGGACACGACAAACGACGATATGCTGGTGGCTATTCTGCATGCCGCGCTCGTGCGTAGCGTGCTCTCAAGGGGAGCGGAGTGGCCAAATCCTCCATTGCACCAGGTCCTGTCCGAGACTCGCGCACAAGTTAAAGAAGAGTTCCTCGATTTCCAGCGGGCGCTGCGAGAGCGCGGGTGGAGGATCGACGAACTCTGCTTTGCGGACCATGGCCACCGCGTTACGTGGGCACCATAGACAACATAGATGGATCGACCGTCAGACAAGTGACGATACATATGATACGCGTACATCTAATGGTGCCGCTCTACCGACACGCAGCATGTAGAAGCAACCCCCACTTCAAGTCTGTCTGTATTTTATGAGTACGGACATGCGTAGAGTTTACCTTAGTCTCGGACTAATCTTACTGATCCCACTGCTTACCATAGAACACATGGCGTACGATGCAATCGATGATAACCCTCTTCACCGAATCGGAAGGGCGAGCCTTGGTTTATGACTTGCGCGAGGTTTGTTTAGAAGACTGACCGTTGTTGACACGAGGAATCGATAGGCATCTGCCAGGTCCAAGCTGGCGGTTCGCGATTAGGCGTGTCGGTGTCGCTCCCGCTTTGTCACAGCGTAGTGACCAGAGGCCCGACCCATCTTTACGTCCTCCTGGCGAACCGTGTACGATCTGGCGTTAGCGATGATAGGCTCGGCGTCGACACACCCCATCGTGAATTTCGACCCATGCGGTCTGTGCAGGGTTCGGGCAGCTTACCGATACTACAGGTTCATCAGTCTATGCAATCCTTTGGGGAGGAAATTGGAAGCCGAATATGAACAGGCTCTCTCTCGGAATTCGAAGTCACGCATGGGTGACAGACATTGGCCGATCTGAAGAACGTTGAGCTCAAGGTGATCGCCGATTGCGTCAAAGATGAGTCGCAAGTAGACATGAGGGAGCGGCCTGTGCGAAGGGAAGCGACGCGAGTAATAGCCACGCAGCATCCACATGCAGGGACATAAGTTAAATCAGTTCGTTATCACCCAGTGAGGTCTGCTCTTTAGTATTAACCAATCGCATAAGCCCAGAACGAGTGTAGTGAGCAAAGGGCAGTGGAGGAACGAGTGCTGGAATTTGTCTGGGGAGCCCGGAAACGCGGAAACATAGAGATCGGACAGGCTTCTATCTGGCGCTCGTCACACGCGGGGACCTGCATGCCTGATTGGGAATTTTTGAGTGCGCGTTCTCTGGGAACCGTTGGGGTGGCAGGCATGAGTGGGGGCGTTTGGGGAAGCTCGTATAAAAATCAAGATGCGCGGTCTGGCGTAGCTTTTCTGCACTACCCTTTCGTCTGGGTTGTACCCCTTCCCCCATCTCGTCGCATCCCCCTCCCGTTTCCCCCCATCCCGACGACGATCACTTCCCGCACGAAATGTCTGCATCCTCGGGTTCCGGCAAGGGCATCACGACTCGCCCGCTCCTTATCCAATCCGGGTCCATTAGAGTGAGTATTCGCTTCATGTCGGTCGATTTGCACGGATGGAAGGGTATGGAGGAATGGCGAGGATCGCGGTGAAGAGGGCTCGGAGGCTTGGGCGGACACGCGCCAGACGCGTGAAGTCGCGTACACGCCTTTGAAGATCGCGTCACGTACGTAATACCGCGACGCGTGTCGCGGTGTGCCCGAACGGTCCCCGCCCCGCTGCCGTACATGGCTATATGCGCACATATAGCCACCGATCGTTCACCCCGACGTGTCCTGAATGGCGCTAACTCTATTCCTTGCATTGTCAGATTTCAATCCCGGTCTCTACCCAAGCGGACGAGTGGACAGCCGCCGAAGTCCTTAGAGATGAGTTCACGCACGTTCAGGCGACGGATGACGCAGTAGACACCACCGCCCAACTCGAAAACGCGACTGAAGCGAGCGTAGAGCTTTTCTCGCGCTTCCTGGGCTTCACCGCCGGAAAACTAGACGAGGACGCGCAGTCCGAGGCGGCGCGCACCTCCGTCCTCCTCAAATCACTCAAGCACTTCACTGCGTCTCATCTCAGTAGCCAAGACATTCACGTAATCGTCGCCGCGTTCGATACGGAGGTCCGCAAGACGGTCCTCACCTCCTACTTCCAAGCCCTCGCCGCGCTCGAGGCAAAGAACGTCTCCGATATCCCTCGCGCACCCTCCAGCGCCCTCCTTTCTGCCGCTGCCCATGGGGAAGCGTCCATCTACGCACTCTTTGGTGGTCAAGGGACCAACGAAGTGTACTTCGACGAGCTGCAGGCGCTCTACGATATCTACAAGCCCTACGTTTCCGACTTCCTGACCACCATCACTCGGGAAGTCCTTACCCCTCTTGTTGAAGAGTCCGAGGAGGAGACCTTCTACACCCATGGTCTCGACGTCATCTCATGGCTCACCAGCGCGTCTCCGCGTCCGTCGGTCGCCTACCTTGCCTCCATCCCCGTGTCGTTCCCCCTCATTGCCCTCACCCAGCTTACGCAGTACTTGATTGTATGCCGCGTGTCACAACTCACGCCGGGTGACCTCCGCTCTCGCCTTCAGGGCGCCACCGGCCACTCGCAAGGTCTTGTTTCCGCGCTGGCTATAGCCGCGTCGACGTCCTTCGACTCCTTCCGGAAGAACGCTGCGAACGCGATCAAATGGTCCTTCTACTCCAGCCTTCGCGGCCAGCAGGCGTTCCCAGTTCTCGCCCTCGAGCCCAGCATCGTACAGGACTCGGTTGATGGCGGCGAAGGTACTCCTAGTCCTATGCTGTCTATCACCGGTCTCTCCCTCAAGGAGGTCGAAGGCCACATTGCGAAGACGAACAAGCATCTTGCCGACAACTCGAAGATCGGTGTCTCCCTCAACAACGGCCCAAGAGCGTTTGTCGTCACTGGGCCACCGCGCGCGCTGTATGGTCTCGTCACTAGCCTCAGAAAGATCCGCGCGCCCAGCGGGCTCGACCAGAGCAAGACCCCCTTCTCGCAGCGCAAGCCCGTTTTCTCCGTCCGTTTCCTCGTGGTCGGCGTCCCGTACCACAGCAAGTACCTCGAGACGGTCACCGATGAGGTCATGGACGATCTCGAGAACAAGGAGTTGTGGACGAAGGAGGATCTCGGTATCCCTGTATACCACACTGAAGACGGCGAGTGGTAACCTCTCCCCTCCTTGTAACCATGCTGACCTTTACGCAACAGGCTCTGACCTTCGCTCACTATCTGGTTCTCTGACGCGCTCCTTGTGCGACCAGATCTTCACGCTGCCCATTCACTGGTCCAAGGCAACCAACTTCCCCGAAACCGCGACGCACGCCATTGATTTTGGTCCCGGTGGTCTCAGCGGCATCGGCCCGCTCACGGCCCGCAACCTCGAGGGCCGCGGCGTTCGTGTGGTTGTCGCTGGTGACAAGGCGAAGGGTCCCGCCGAGCTCTTCGATGCTCAGAACATCAAGACGGAGCAGTGGTGGACCAAGAAGTTCTCCCCCAAACTCGTCAAGGCGAGGTGAGTTGTTCCGAAATGTAACTGATGCGCATATATATTGAAAATTGCCTCCAGCGATGGCACTATCCATATCGACACTCCTTTCTCCCGCCTGCTCGGCAAGCCACCCATTATGGTTGCGGGGATGACGCCCACTACTGTGAAGGCCGGTTTCGTCAGTGCCGTCCTCGACGCCGGATATCACATCGAGCTTGCTGGCGGTGGCCACTACAACGCTGCTGCTCTACGCTCGAAGGTCGCCGAGATCCAAGCTAAGGTCCCTGCTGGCGTCGGCATCACTCTCAATGCCCTTTACATCAACCCTCGTCAGTTCGGTTTCCAGTTCCCGCTTTGGCAGGAGATGCGGCGCGAGGGCCTGCCCGTTGAAGGTTTCTGTGTCGCGGCCGGTATCCCTAGCACGGAGAAGGCCGCCGAGATCATCGACGCTCTTCGCAATGCGGGCATCAAGCACGTCTCCTTCAAACCCGGCTCTGTGGATGGCATTCGCCAAGTTGTCAACATCGCTGCCGCGAATCCCGACTTCCCGATCATCATGCAGTGGACGGGTGGTCGTGCTGGAGGTCACCACTCTTGTGAGGACTTCCACCAGCCCATCCTGTCGACATACGGTTCGATTCGCCAACATGCCAACCTCATCCTCGTCGGTGGTTCGGGCTTCGGCGGTGCTGACGACCTCTGGCCTTACCTTACCGGTGACTGGTCCGTCGAGATGTACGGTCTCCAGCCTATGCCGTTCGACGGCTTCTTGTTCGCTAGTCGTGTTATGGTCGCGAAGGAGGCGCACACTAGCTCTTCTGTCAAGGACCTTATTGTGGCTGCAGCTGGTGTCGATGATGCTCAGTGGGAGGGGACTTACGCCAAGGAGACTGGCGGTATTCTTACGGTCCGTTCGGAACTCGGAGAGCCCATCCATAAGATCGCAACCCGCGCCGTTAAGCTCTGGAAGGAGTTCGATGACACCGTCTTCAAGCTGCCGAAGGAGAAGCGCGCTGCTTGGCTCGCTGAACGTCGTGCGGAGATCATCGGCAAGCTCAACAAGGACTTCGCTAAGCCCTGGTTTGGCTGGAAGAAAGACGGCTCAGTCGTTGAGGACATCGCAGACATGACCTACGAGGAGGTGGTTCTCCGCATGGTCCGTCTGATGTACGTCTCTCACCAGGAGCGCTGGGTCGACCAGTCTTTGCGCAACCTCACGGGCGACTGGCTCCGTCGTGTCGAGGAGCGCTTCGCCGGTCTCAACAACGGGCAGAAGTCTTCAATCCTCCAGTCCTTCACCGCTCTCGACAAGCCGACCGAGTTCGTCCAGAAGTTCTTTAAGGAGTACCCGGCCGCAACCGAGCAGATCCTCGCCGCGGAGGACAAGGCTTACTTCCTCGCGATCTCTCAGCGTCCTGGCCAGAAGCCGGCGCCCTTCATCCCCGTGCTCGATGCGAACTTCGAGGTCTGGTTCAAGAAGGTTTGTCTTTCACGCTATGTTTTGCGTTCTCGATTAATGATTGGATCCCATCTAGGACTCGCTTTGGGCCGCCGAGGACATTGATGCCGTCTTCGACCAGGACCCACAGCGTGTTTGCATTCTTCAAGGGCCGGTCGCCGTCAAGCACTCCAAGGTCAAGGATGAGCCAATCAAGGATCTCCTGGGCAACATCACCTCGCTCCTCATCGAGAAGCTCGTCTCGCGCCTCCACAACGGCGACAAGTCGAAGATTCCCACCATCGAGTACCTCTCCCCTATCCCTCCATCCAACCCCTCCACCATTGCTCCTTCTGTCTCTGGCAACACTGCGACCTACGTGCTCGGCGAGACGTTCCCGGAGACTTCTGTCTGGCTTAACACCATCGCCGGTCCGGAGCTCAGCTGGGCCCGCGCGCTCCTCACTTCCACCACTGTCATCCAAGGCACAGCATACATCGACAACCCACTCCGCCGGCTCTTCGCTCCCCGTCGTGGTCAGAAGGTCATTGTCGAGAGCGATGGGTTGCGCCCCACGAAGATCTCGCTTTACGGTGCCGCACGCTCGTTCGGCGTTCATGACCCTTCGTTCAAGGTCGTTGAGACGACGTTCAACGCACCGACCTCCACCATTGACGTGACGATCTTCGAGGAGCGTCTCGAAAGCTCTGTCCCTCTGCACTTCCACTACCAATACAAGCCGGCCATGGGCTTCGCGCCCATCCACGAGGTCGCTGAAGACAGGAACAAGCGGATCAAGCAGTTCTACTGGAAGTTGTGGTTCGGCGACAAGGAGGTCCTTCCCCAGATTGGCCTACGCGACGTCTACACCGGTCCCGAGGTCACTATCGACGAGGATGACATCGAGACTTTCTGCGCGGTCGTCGGCAACCAGGGCGAGGCGTTCAAGTCGGTTCGCAATGAGACGCCTCTTGCTCCCATGGACTTCGCCATCGTGACTGGTTGGCAGGTCGGTCTTTCTTCGCCCTGGTTTGAATTAACTCACTCATTGATGCTCGTTTGCAGGCTATCATGAAGGCCATCTTCCCAGCCCCCATTGACGGAGACTTGCTCAAGCTCGTCCACCTTTCGAACGGATTCCGCCTCCTCGAGGGCGCCAAGTTGCTCAAGGCTGGCGACGTTTGCAAGGCTGAGGCTCGCATCGTGGGCGTCACCAACAGTGACGCAGGGAAGACCGTCAAGGTCAAGGGCTTCGTTACTCGCGGCACCGAGCGTGTCATCGAGGTCACGTCTTCCTTCCTGTACCGTGGTCGCTTCAACGACTACGAGAACACGTTCGAGCTCACAGAGGAGCCTGACTATCTTGTTGAGCTCTCAACCGACGCATCCGTTGGCGTTCTGCAGTCCAAGGAATGGTTTGAGTGGGACGACGAGACCAAGCCTCTTCAGGCCGGTACCTCGCTCATCTTCCGCGTTCGCTCGGAGGTCACGTACCGCAACAAGACGTGCTTTAAAGGCGTCAACGTGTCCGGAGACGTCTTCGTCCGCGACCAGATCAAGCGCCTCGTCAAGGTTGCCTCTATCGACTTCCTCCAGGACGACTCCCGAGGCAACCCCGTCGTCGAGTACCTCAAGCGTAATGGCAACCCTCAGGGTCTCGTGAGCCCGCTCTCCAACGATGGCTACTCGATGACAACCAGCAACAGCGTGGTCTTCAACTCTCCCGCGACGAACGAGCCCTACTCCAAGATATCTGGCGACTTCAACCCGATTCACATCAACCCGTACTTTGCAGACTACGCTGCTCTCCCTGGAACGATCACGCACGGCATGTGGTCCAGCGCTGCGACGCGTCGCTACGTCGAGAACGTCGTCGCCCAGGGCAAGCCTGACCGTGTTGTAGCGTAAGTTGCATCAGTGGAACCGTGGCACAAGTCTTTTCTGAACTTGTTTTCCTAGATACGATGTTTCGTTCGTCGGGATGATCCTCCCCGGCGACGAACTGTATGTCAAGATCAAGCACGTTGGGATGCGCGACGGCAACTTAGTGGTCAGCGTCGAGACGGCAAACGCCCGAGGCGAGAAGGTCCTCGTCGGCACGGCGGAGGTTGCTCAGCCGACTACTGTTTATGTCTTCACTGGTCAGGGCTCTCAGGAGCCCGGCATGGGTATGGAGCTGTACAACAACTCCCCCGCAGCACGTTCTGTCTGGGAGGCTGCCGACGCTCACTTGACGGCCGTTTATGGCTTCTCTATCGTCGAGATCGTCAAGGACAACCCGAAGGAGAAGACCATTCATTTCGGTGGTATCAAGGGTCAAGCCATCCGCCAGCGTTACATGGACATGACCTACGACACGATGGACAAGGAGGGCAATGTCAAGACGCTCCCCCTGTTCGGCGACATCAATGTCCGTACGCAGCGCTACACCTTCAGCCACCCGAATGGTCTCTTGTTCGCGACCCAGTTCGCTCAGATCGCACTCGTCGTCACCGAGCGCGCCGCGTTCGAGGATATGCGTTCGAAGGGTCTCGTTCAGAAGGAGTCGGCGTTCGCCGGTCACTCGCTCGGCGAGTACTCAGCCCTCGCTTCTATCGCAGATGTCCTCCCTATTTCGTCTCTCGTCGACGTTGTGTTCTACCGCGGGATCACTATGCAACGGGCTGTCGAACGTGATTCCGAGAACCGCTCCAACTACGCGATGTGCGCTGTGAATCCGAGTCGTATTTCGAAGACGTTCAACGATGCGGCCCTTCGTGAAGTTGTCGACAACATCGCCTCGCGGACAGGATGCCTACTGGAGATCGTCAACTTCAACGTCGAAGTATGTCATGAATTCTATCCCATCGGCCCGCGTACTCACATTTGTTTTAGGGTCAACAATACGTCTGTGCCGGAGAACTCGTTGCCCTTCAGACGCTGACCAACGTCCTCAACTACCTGAAGATCGAGAAGATCGACATCCCGAAGGTAGTGTGATCAGCCTCTAGGATGTGCATTAAGCTGATTGTTTCTGTAGCTGACCGAGAAGTTCACGGTCGACCAGGTCAAGGAGATGCTCGGCGAGATTGTCAACTCTTGCTTTGCCAAGGCGAAGGAGCTGCAGGCGAAGGAAGGCTACATCACCCTCGAACGCGGCTTCGCCACGATCCCTCTCCCAGGTATCGACGTACCTTTCCACTCTCGCTACCTGTGGGCTGGTGTCATGCCCTTCCGTGCATGTAAGTTTCTCTCTTGCTCTTGTTCACGACTATGCGCTTACGCGTTCCATAGACCTGTCGAAGAAGATTAACGCCGCACACCTGAACCCCGACACCCTGGTTGGCAAGTACGTGCCCAACTTGGTGGCCAAGCCCTTCGAGGTTTCGAAGGAGTACGCGCAGTTGATCTATGATCAGACGCTTTCGCCTCGCCTCGACAAGGTGCTTCGTAAGTGGGACCAGGAGAACTGGGGTTCTTCGGAGCAGCGCCAGAAACTCGCCTACGTCATCCTCGTTGAACTTCTCGCCTACCAGTTCGCGTCCCCCGTGCGGTGGATCGAGACCCAGGACATCCTATTCAATCAGTACGGCTTTGAGAGGTTCGTCGAGATTGGTCCTTCGCCGACGCTCACTGGTATGGCGACGCGCACACTCAAGGCCAAGTACGAGGCCCAGGATGACTCTGTCACCCACCGCCGTGCCATCTTCTGTCACGCCAAGCACGCGAAGGAGGTTTACTACCAGTTCGAGGACGAGGCTGAGGCTGAGGCACCCGCTGCTGAGTCTGCTGCTGAGTCATCGGCCCCTGCTGCTGCTCCTGTCGCCGCTGCGCCCGCACCCGTGGCTGCCGCCCCGGCTGCTTCCGCCGCAAGCATCGAAGACGTTCCTCTCAAGGCTGTCGAGGTCTTGGTCGCCATCATCGCCCAGAAGCTCAAGAAGAGGGTTGACGAAGTTCCCCTGTCCAAGAGTATCAAGGACCTCGTCGGTGGCAAGTCTACTATGCAGAACGAGATTCTCGGTGACCTCCAGCTTGAGTTCTCTGCCGCTCCCGAGAAGGGTGAGGAGTTGCCTCTTGAGGAACTGGGGTCCTCCCTAGGCGTAGGCTTCAGTGGCTCTCTTGGCAAGTATACGACTGGCCTCATCTCGCGCCTCATCGGTGGCAAGATGCCTGGTGGCTTCAACCTCTCTGCCATCAAGTCGTACCTCTCCAAGAGCTGGGGTCTCGGATCGTCCCGTGCCGATGGCGTTCTCCTCCTCGCGGCGACTATGGAGCCTGCTAAGCGTCTCGGCTCGGAGGCAGAGGCGAAGTCATGGTTGGATGGTGTTGTTGCTCTCTACGCCCAGCGTTCTGGCATTTCGCTTTCTTCTGGCGCTGCTGCTGGCGGTGCAGGTGGAGCGGGAGGGGCCGTCATCAACAGCGAGGAATTCCTCAAATTCCAGTCGGACCAGGATACCTTCGCCGCGCAGCAAGTTGAACTTTGGATGCGCTACCTTAAACGCGACGTTCGTGCCGGCGAGATCAAGTACGACGCCGAGAAGGCGAACTCGGAGCAGCTCCAGTCCCGCTTGGACGCCATCTCCCGCGAGCACGGCGACATGTACATCAACGGCATCCAGCCTGTGTTCGACGCTCTCAAGGCTCGCCACTTCGACTCTTCCTGGAACTGGGTTCGTCAGGACGCTCTTCTCATGTTCTACGACATCATCTTCGGTCGCCTCACCACTGTCGATCGTGAGATTACTGCTCGTTGCATTGCGATCATGAACCGTGCAGATCCCGACTTGATCACATACATGCAATATTACATCGACCAGTGCGATCCGGAGCGTGGAGAGACCTACAAGCTTGCGAAGCAATTCGGCCAGCAACTGATCGACAACTGTCGTGAGGTCGTCGGAAAACCGCCTCTCTACAAGGATGGTGAGCCATTTGACGCTGATGAATAATTGTTATAGTTATACTAATCCATTTCCTAGTTACTTTCCCCACTGCTCCCCACACAGAGGTCACGGACAAGGGCGACATCGTTTACAAGGAGGTCGTTCGGGAGAACGTCAGGAAGCTCGAGGCCTACGTCGAAGAGATGGCAAGTCCGGACGCCGTTGTCGCGCCGACCAACATCCAGAAGATCCAGGAGGACGTTCTGAAGCTCTGGAATGTCGTCAAGTCGCAGCCTGAGATCAGCGAGGAGCAGAAGGGCCGAATCAAGGCCCTTTATGAGGGCGTGGTTCGTTCGCTCCGCAAGCGCCCAGAATCTCGCACTCGCCACACCGGTCCTCGCGGTCGTCGCTCCTCCTCTCAATTCCTTCGTCCGCAGATCTCTGGAATCACGTCGGTATCCGCAGACAGGGTTCCCCTCTTGCACCTCAAGCGCAAGGTCGGTACGAACTGGGAGTACAGCAGCAATCTCACTAGCGTGTACCTCGACATTCTGCACGAGATCGCTACGTCTGGTACTTCCTTCAAGGACAAGAACGCGTTGCTCACTGGCGTCGGGAAGGGCTCCATTGGTGTCGAGATTTTGAAGGGTCTCCTCTCCGGCGGCGCTCACGTCGTCATCACTACTTCTCGCTACAGCCGCGCCTCGGTCGAGTACTACCAAGGCATCTTCCAGCGGTTCGGCAGCAAGGGTTCTGCCCTGACCGTTGTTCCCTTCAACCAGGGTTCTAAGCAAGACGTTGAGGCCCTCGTCGACTACATCTACCAGACCCTCAGTCTCGATCTCGACTACATCCTTCCCTTCGCCGCCGTACCAGAGAACGGGCGAGAGATCGACGGGCTCGACGACAAGTCCGAGTTGGCCCACCGCATCATGCTCGTTAATCTCCTCCGCCTCCTCGGAGCCGTCAAGAACAAGAAGGCAAGCCGCCATATCGTCACTCGCCCGACGCAGGTTATTCTCCCTCTGTCCCCTAACCATGGCTTGTTCGGCAACGACGGTCTCTACTCGGAGTCGAAGATTTCCCTCGAGACTCTGTTCAACCGCTGGAATAGCGAGAGCTGGGGCGAGTACTTATGCCTTGCTGGTGCTGTTATTGGGTTAGTCACTTGACCTTGAGCATTATTCGTGTCGTGTTGACGTCTATTCACTAGCTGGACTCGTGGCACTGGCCTGATGGAAGCAACTAACACCGTTGCGGCAGAGCTCGAGGGCCACGGAGTGCGCACGTTCTCAGCGAAGGAGATGGCCTTCAACATTCTTGGCCTCATGCACCCTCTCGTTTTCAGCATCACGCAGGTTGAGCCTATCTGGGCTGACTTGAATGGCGGTATGGATCGTCTCCCTGACTTGGCCGAGATCACCGTTCGTATTCGTGGCGATCTACAGAAGAAGAGCGATCTCCGTCGTGCTATCGCTCGCGATAATGCTGCTGACTTCAAGATCGTGAACGGTGTCGAAGCCGAGCGCGTGCTGCAGACTGTCAACGTCACTCCCCGCGCCAACTTCCAGTTCAACTTCCCCACCCTCGAACCGTCAGAGTCGTTCGCTCATCTCTCTCAGCTTCGTGACATGCTGGACTTGGAGAAGGTCATCGTCGTCACCGGTTTCGCAGAGGTTGGTCCTTGGGGTAGCTCGCGCACTCGCTGGGAAATGGAGGCTCGTGGCGAGTTCACCATCGAAGGCTGCATTGAGATGGCGTGGATGATGGGTTACATCAAGCATTTCGACGGTCGTCTCAAGGATGGCTCGCTGTACGTCGGCTGGGTGGATGCCAAGTCTAGTGAGCCTGTCGACGACAAGGACATCCGTGGTCGTTACGAAAAAGATATCCTTGCCCATGCTGGTGTTCGCCTTATCGGTTAGTTTCTTTCATGCTCAGGCAATGCGCGTAGCTGACGTCAATTTCCAGAGCCCGAACTCTTCCATGGTTACGACCCAAAGAAGAAGGTATTCAACCAGGAGATCGAGCTCCTCCACGACCTCGAAGCGTTTGAGGCGTCTCAACCCGATGCAGAGAAGTTCAAGTACGAGCACGGCGACAAGTGCGATATCTGGGCAGCTGAAGGTGGTCAGTGGTTCGTCAAGTTCAAGAAGGGCGCGAGGATCTTTGTCCCGAAGGCGTTCACGTTCAGTCGCACCGTTGCTGGCCAGATCCCTACTGGCTGGGATGCTGGTCGCTTCGGCATTCCCGCGGACATCATCTCTCAAACCGACCGCGCGACTCTCTGGGCTCTTGTCTGTGCAGCTGAGGCGCTCAACATGTCTGGTATCACGGACCCGTATGAGTTGTACCAGCATATGCACCCATCCGAGGTAGGCTCAAGCATCGGGAGCGGTATGGGTGGCATGGAGAGCTTGTCGCGTATGTTCAAGGACCGTCGGGACGAGAAGGAGGTCCAAAACGACATCTTGCAGGAGACGTGCGTGATTCGCGAGTTTGATTCGGTTGAAACGCTCACATCACGTCAATAGCTTCATCAATACCACTGCAGGCTGGGTGAACCTGCTGCTGTTGTCGTCAAGCGGTCCCATCAAGATCCCCGTCGGTGCTTGGTAGGTGTCGCTCTCCTGTATCGGCGCCGAGCCGTCGCTCAAACAATCCTATAGTGCCACTGCACTCCAATCGATCGAGATTGCCTGCGACACTCTCTTGTCTGGCAAGGCCAAAGTCATGCTCGCTGGCGGCTTCGATGACTTGAGTGAGGAGGGTTCGTACGAGTTCGCAAACATGAAGGCGACTAGCAACGCGGAGACGGAGTTCGCTATGGGACGTGAACCAACTGAGATGTCTCGTCCCACGACGACAACTCGTTCTGGTGTAAGTGATTCCACATTCAATCCATTCTTGAGCTCACAAGCCTCTTCGCAGTTCATGGAAGCTCAGGGAACTGGTGTGCAAGTCCTCATGAACGCAAAAACAGCCCTCGAACTTGGTGCTCCCATCCGTGGAATCCTCGGCTTCACGTCGACGTCCACGTAAGTCTTCCGCGTTGGTCAAGTTAGATCTGTGATTGAATCGCCATATAGTGACAAGGCTGGTCGCTCCGTTCCCGCACCCGGCCGCGGGGCGCTCTCCATTGCCCGCGAAATCCCAGCCAAGCATCCCCTCCCCATCCTTGACGTCGCATACCGCTCCAGGCAGCTTGCATTCCGCCGAAAGCAGATTGCGCAGTGGCTTGACAGCGAACGTCAACAGCTCCAGGACGAACTCGAGTTCCGCAAGAGTAGCGGTGACACTGTCGACCCGGACTATGTCGCGAACCGTGTTGCCGACATAGAGAAGGAGGCGGCTCGTCAGGAGAAAGACGCTATTGCGACGTACGGCATGCTTCAGGGTGCCGACCCCCGCATCGCGCCCCTGCGTCGTGCTCTTGCTGTCTGGGGTCTCACTGCAGATGACCTTGGTGTTCTGTCCATCCATGGTACTAGCACCGCTGCGAACGTGAGTTAAGTTACTCTGCGGGCGCGTAAAACGCTCAAATATGATCTGTCTACAGGAGAAGAACGAGACCCACATTTGGAACGACGTCTTCACCACCCTCGGGCGTACGAACGGCAACGCCGTGCCTATCATGGCACAGAAGAGCCTCTGTGGACACTCCAAAGGTGGCTCTGCTGCGTGGCAACTGAATGGCCTCCTCCAGAGCGTGGAGTCAGGCATCATTCCTGGCAATCGCAACGCGGAGTAAGCATCACGAGGATTTCGTTGGATGGCACGATATTGACTGCTTTCGTAGCAACATCGATGCCTTGTTCAAGAAGCATACTTATCTTATTTTCCCCTCGAAGACCATCCATACCGACGGTATCCGTGCTGGCATCATGGTACGCCCTATCCGTTACGTCTAAACAAATGTCGACTGACTATCGTATCAGTCCTCGTTCGGCTTCGGCCAAGTCGGGGCCACTTGCATGGTCATCAACCCGAGGTACCTGCTCGCCGCTCTCGAGCCCTCGGTTTACGAGGCGTACAAGGTCAAGAACCGTCACCGTCACCGCCTGTGCTACAAGGCCATGAGCGAGGTGATGACCTCGAACAACCTCGTAAGGGTCAAGGACGCGCCGCCATACAGCAAGGAACTGGAAGGTCTCGTCCTGTTGAACTCATTAGCACGCGCATCGTACAACCCGAAGACCGGTAGCTACGAGTTCACCCCAAAACAGACGACTAAGCTCGCTGTCGACACGTCCAACGTCAAGGCTGTCTCGGAGGTACTCGGCAATGCATCCACGACCGGGGTTGGTGTCGACCAAGAGCTCATCTCCTCTGTGCCATCGTGGAATCCGACGTTCGTCCACCGCAATTTCACTGATGCCGAGATCGCATACTGCCGTGCGCAGCCCTCTCCTCCGGCATCTTTCGCGGCTCGCTGGGTGGGCAAGGAAGCCGTCTTCAAGTCGCTCGGTGTCCCTTCCAAGGGGGCCGCAGCCGCCATGAAGGACATCGAAATTCTCCCCGATGAGTCTGGCGTCCCAACGGTGACTCTTCACGGCGAGGCGAAGGTTGCCGCTGACGCGAAGGGTGTTTCGAAGGTCTACATCTCCCTCAGCCACTCTGATGTAAGTCTTTGTGCTGCCGTCGGCAACCGTATCCGGCACTGACGCGTCTCCCTTTGTAGACCACCGCTATCGCTTTCGCTCAGGCTTCGTCATAAACATCCATTCCTCTCTGTATCACGTTACACTTGGGACCATCAGCAGCTTTCATGTCGTCGTTATTCACAAGCATAAGCATTCCCATTATCTGTACTACACGCACGCATCTCACGACTATTACGCTCATGTAATACCCAATAGATTTCTGTTAACTTCTCATTGACAGTCTGCGCAACTGGATGTTGTTACGGTAGGGGTGAGTACAGATGATGCTCAATGATGTAGCTCGATATCGTGGGGGAGACCATCGACGTCCAAGACTCTTCCCGGCTAGCTAACTTGTCGCGAACCTGGCTACTGCTGAACGTACGCTCTTCGTCCCCAATGTCAACGAAAGAGATTCTATCTGATGGTGGAATCTCTTTGATAAAATCAGGGATTTGTATTTCCGCCCGTTCTTCGACCGCCTTTGACAATTCGTCGCTACTCCGTCGGACGCAGATGATACGGGAATCGTTCTCGTTCGGCGAGAAGAATCGACGCAAAGCCGTGATCATAGCGTCCTCGTTTGGGTAGTAGCGATGGGCAAATAGACGCACGATCGTATCCGTGCCCATGAGAAAGGTAAGTTTGGGAGAGGGTAGGGTGCCCGAAGGGGACGGGCGGACGACTGCGGGGGACCGGTGCAGGTCTAAGATGCGCTTACGGAGAAACTCCAGGAGAACGGTGGACTTGCCAACGAAGGTGGGCTCGTCTATGATAGCAACAGCGACGTTGGCTTCCTGGGTGAGAGGCGGAGATGGTGCAAGTTGTGCAGGCGGGCGCGAATGGGCAAGGTCTTGCGCAAGGAGGACCATCATCTCCATGCGCTGCTCGTATGTCGCGTCGCCTGGCTTGAGCAGCTTGTCGACATTCCTAACGGAAAGGAGCAGTAGCCGTGCATCGAAGTCATGTGGGGCCAATGTGGGGGGCGTGTTGCGGAAAGGCGGAGGAAGAGTGTTCGCGAGGGCGAGGTGGGCGAGGGTGGGCGGATTGAAGGACGAGTCGAGGACGGAGATCTGGACGGTTGGGGAGGTGAATGGACCCGGAGGTAACGGCCATCGAGGGTGGGATGTGTGAATTAACTCCACGGTGGAGAGCCCTCGCTGGATGCGTTGCAGCAGGGAACCGAAACTCATTGTGGGGGTGCCTGCGGTGGGATGCTCATTCGAATGGCAGTTCAAGGGACTGACCGGTATGGAAAAACATGCACTCAGCTCTCAACCTCCTGCCTTTTTGCCACGGATCTCCTTGGTATATGCAGTAGATTGGGATGGATTCAATGCCCGTGGGCGGGGAAGGACTTGGAGACGACGAGAGCAGTGAGAGCGATGAACGTGAGAGCCTGTGGCCGGCGGCAAGAGATAAGATAAAGAAGGCTTTAATCTCCGATCGAAGGTTGCCGCAGTCGACGGAGTCGAGTCGAAATCGGGAGCGGACTTACTTACTACTGGCGAGAGCAGGCTGAGGCTTGTGCGGCGACGTTGTGAACATCCATGGAGAAAGACGCCGACGGATTTTACACGCCCTGTGAGCCTTCCCATTCATTTTCTTCCCTTTCCTCTCTCATGGCAGATTCAGCAACAGCACCAGCGGCCGCGGCGGCAACACCCCCTGCCGATGGTACCGCTCCCGCTCCCGAAACCAAGCACGATGCAGATGCTGGTCAGTCCCGCCACAATCCCCGCAATCCTCTCACAAATCGACGCTTTCTTCAGTAACGGATCTTATCAAGTCCACCTTCGAGGTTTCGGTGAGTGTTTTCGCCGACTATATGCGCGTCGACGCGTCCCGATCGCGAACCCTTTGCCTTCCCCTTCCAGGTTACGCTCGCAGATCAGCAGGCCGATCCCAATTCCCCCCTCTACAGTGCAAAGACCTTCGAGGAGCTTGGTTTGTGAGCACCAGGCCGTATCGGACCACTCATGTGCGTCCTTACGCGATCTTTGACAGGCACGATGATCTCCTCAAGGGCATTTACGACATGGGCTTCACGAAACCTTCCAAGATTCAGGAGCGCGCTCTCCCCCTTCTCCTCTCAAATCCGTGAGTATCATTTCGTCCACTTCAGGCGTATCCGGGGATATCAGCCGACTCGGCGGCGCGACGTCGCGTCCTCGTGCGCTTTCTCTGTCGCTTCCATCTATTCTCGTGTCGCACGTAGCGGTCTGGCCAGCCTATCGCGCCTCTTGCGCGCAAATAAGGCCAGGGTGCGTTCCAACTTCCGGTTTCAGGGTGTAACCACCGTGCCTTATTCATGGTACATCCCTCGCGGACGTTTATTCCTCTTGACCCTGAAACGGATGCACAAGAACTTTTTTCAACCTTCTAGTTGCCATTTACATTGGGACTCGTGGGCATCGAGAAAGCGGGAGTACCCTGCTCGGGCCAGTTACGCTACCACGCGACTATTCTCTAGTCGCACGTCCGTTATGCAATGTGGACCATCCACTACCGCATTAGTGTCCATGAAGGAAAGCCTGACCGCCACATCCGTTTGCGAGCTCAAAACTCTTCTGCGACAGCTGCTCAACTGACGGTCCCGTTACAGGCCACAGAACATGATCGGTCAATCTCAATCAGGCACTGGGAAGACAGCTGCCTTCGTTCTTACCATGCTTAGCCGTGTCGACTACTCGATCAATAAGCCTCAGGTGGGTGACCATTGGCATCGGTGAGAACCTCGTTCGAAAATAACTGGCTCCTGCTTCGCTCAGGCACTCTGTCTCGCACCGTCCCGAGAGCTTGCAAGGCAGATCATGTCGGTGGTTGTTGCTATGGGCAAGTTCACAGCTGTACAGACCGAGTACGCTATCAAGGAGAGCCTGCCAAAGGGCGCGACGAATATCACCGCACACATCATTGTCGGGACGCCGGGGACGATGACGGATCTGATCAGGCGAAAGGTCATCGACGTTTCGGAAGTGAAGGTCTTCGTGCTCGATGAAGCAGATAATATGCTGGACAAGGACGGTCTAGGCGAGCAGACGCTCCGCGTGAAGAAGTGAGTTTCTCTTTAATGTCTGACCCTGGTTTCTGACGCGCCTCAATCTGACGCGACCGCTGCCGCAAACTCCGACGCGTGTGTCCGTGTCCGTGTGCAGCATGCTGCCGAAGAGCCGCAACGTGCAAATTGTCCTCTTCTCCGCGACGTTCCCCGACCACGTGCGGAACTTCGCGAACAAGTTCGCGCCGAGTGCGAACAAGATCGAGCTGCAGCGGAACGAACTCTCGGTCGACAACATCCGGCAGTTCTACATGGACTGCAGGAACGAGGAGCACAAGTACGAGGTCCTCGTGTCCCTGTATCACCTCTTGACCATCGGCCAGAGCATCATCTTCTGCCAAGTACGTCACTTTGAATCTCCCTCTCCGCGCACCCCGAACGCTTCTGATGAATGATGCCGATCGTGTCTGTGCTTCTTTGCGGCCCGCCGGCGGATTAACCTGCAGCATCGACACACGGCGGACCGCATCTCCCAGCGGATGACGGCAGAAGGCCACAAGGTCGCGTCGCTGCACGGCGCCAAGGACGCGACGGACCGCGACGCGATCATCGACGGGTTCCGGGAGGGCAAGGACAAGGTGCTGATCACGACGAACGTCATTGCGCGTGGGATCGACATCATGCAGGTGAACATGGTCGTCAACTACGACCTCCCGCTCCTGAACGAGCGCGACAACTTCGGAAACAAAGGGGACTTCCGGCCCGACGTCGAGACGTACATTCACCGTATCGGTGCGCGCGCTGTCCATGCCTGATTTGACGTATTGAAACGAAGCTGACGATGTGTCGCGTCCCGTTTGTCGTTCTTTGCGTGCAGGTCGGACGGGCCGGTTTGGTCGGAAGGGAATTTCAGTGAACTTCGTGCACGACAAGGCTACCTGGCAGCAGATGGAACAGATCGAGCGCACGACGGGGAGGCAGATCATCCGGATCGAGACGACGGACTTGGACACGATGGAGGAGGTGCGTTGGACGTTTCGCGGGAGCATCTCGATCATTGGATCTTGGCGGCCTTCTTCCCCTTCCCTCCCGCCTCGCCGTTTTTCACGTTTTGCTGATGCTCGCGACACATAGCAAATGAAGAAGGCACTGAAATAGAGGTGTATCTGAACGAACGCACGACGCGTGAAGATGTATTCCTGTTTTGTATCACGTAGTCCCCACAGCTGCTGACGGCAGGTGGGGTTTGACAACATGATCTGCGCCGCCACTCGAGGCCTGCAATGTGTCCATCGTCCCCGCTTGCTCTCCGTGCCACTCCGCTCCTCTCGGCCATGAGGCGGGGCCGAATTAGGGATCCGCAATGCGCGTGGCTGCTAAAGTGGAAGTACAGTAAGTGTCCCCGTCGAGCCTTCAAACACGCTCATTGTTCAAGGTCTCGTGCTGACATGCTCCGAGTCATTCTCTAGCCCCGCTCTTTGTCGTGTCAGACTGCACTCAACGTCCTGCACCTTTTGGCGGTGCCACTTCCAGAGACGGGCCAAGCTTCTTTGAATCCGCCGTTCGAGACGCGGCCATGCCATCAACTCGCGGCCTATGACTTCATACAATTCAGTGGGCAGAAACCCTGATCGAAAACTGGTCGTTGTGCGGCGATGCATGCTCGGTGGGAAGAGCTGTGCTGCAGAACCAAGACGGCGTCAGCTCCGTCAACTCGGCTGTCTGCATTTTCGATTTTCCATCCATTCGTCT
Organism: Ganoderma multipileum BCRC 37180; assembly: GCA_000338015.2. Lineage (NCBI taxonomy): Eukaryota > Fungi > Basidiomycota > Agaricomycetes > Polyporales > Polyporaceae > Ganoderma > Ganoderma multipileum. Next base: position 55,379 of record BACB01005485.1, on the reverse strand, counting down.
TCTCTTCTCTCACCCCTCGCTGACACTGTGCAGGGTGCACCACGCAGCGACGCGCGCCTCGGGCCTCCCGCGAGTGCTCAGGCTGGCTCGGGGTGACAGGGCTTCAACTCGACGAGTCGACCCGGCGGCAGTCGGTAAGCGTACGAGCAAGCAGACGTCGCGCAGATCCCACGCGCTATCTGACACGCCCTCTCGAACGGCGTTGACATTGACACGAAACACGCGACGTGGACGCGCCTTGGACGGGTCCCGATGCGGATCCCACACCCACCCCCGCGCACGTGAAGAGGCCGCCGCGCATGTGGGACCGCCGCGCGCGCGCCATGCAACGCGCGCAGCAGTGGTGAGGGTCACACCCAGCACCCCACTCGCAAACCCAAAACGTCAAAGACGACCGTCGTGGCGTTAGGGTGTAGGTTTTCCCGTCGCAAGCGCAAGGCGCGGAATTACTTCACCTTGAAGTTTACTGACGGAAATTAAGCGTACCGAAACACCAGGCAGCGGCGATCTCGCGCTCAGGTTCGCCCTATCATCCCGCCACCCGGGTGCGGATCGCTCTCCATCGCGCATACGCACTGCCATTATACACTCACCCCCGTCGCATTGGCTGCAGGCGCACGCCCGGAAAACACTCGCGAGTCGCTGCTGCTCGCGCAACTGTTTGGCGATATGGGCATGTGTAGAGTCCCCATGGGCCCTGTAAGCACCCTCGTCCCATTCCTCGCCATGTCTTGGCCGTGGCTGACGATTCCCCCGAGCGCAGCAAGGACTTTGAAAGATCGGCGAGGTGAGATCGGGATACCCACGAGCCAATCTTCCAGGCAAGGCGCCCCCGGAAAGGATCTCAATCAACCAAGCTTGCATGTGTACGTCTATCCCAGTGACTCATGATGCTCGTCGTCCGCGTTCGCGCAGCGTGGGCCTCACGAGGGGGGCGTAGCGCGGCCTGCCAACCGTCTGGGACGTCATTGGTGGTATTTGCCGTTCCGTTTGCGCGCGGCGCCTTTAGGCCTCAGGCTCGAACGACGGCGTGGGGTCGGGCATGGGCATACATTATGCGCGCGGCGTGCAGACGCAGGTGGCAGCACGAAGCTTTCCGTGCCCGTGGAAATGGTTCGTGGGCGATCAGAAGCGGCACGCGCGTTCTTGTGATTGCGATAGAGCCCAGACGATTTCATGGAGACGTCGGAGGAAGCGCAGCTTCCGAGATTCATCAAGGTCCGCTCCAGGATGGGCCGTTGAAATTCCATCCCGAATGCCAGTCCCCAGAAATTCTATGACCAGCCTGGCACAACCCGCTTCCGTGATAACGAAGCTTCCTGCTTCGAAAACATTGCCTCGCGAACGCGCGCGGGGCTACAGTTGCCCGTAGCAGTCGATGAATGGGGCCGATGCATCATGCGTGGAACGGTCACACTCTCTCGCTCTATTGCTGCACGATCCCAGGTCCGCGACGCACACCGCTCCCAACGGGCCCCTTCGCGTTGGCTCGGAGAAGCGCTGCCGTTATTGCCGATAGAATCTGCCCCCCGTGTCTGGTGTCGTTGCCTGGATGGGAGCCGGCGGGTGTTCGCGTTTCGGGCAACGTTGACGGCGAACCGTGGTTATGTTATCGGGATCCTGGATCCTGATCCAGAGTATGTCTTGTCCGCTCCCGGGACACGATTTGTTCCCGCCGCACCCCGCCTGCCTATAAATCTGCCCATGAAATCATCCTCCCCTACTCCCCCTCCCCGCCTCGCGTTCCTCCCAGTCCCAAACTCGCCCCTCGGGCCCTTTGCCTCCACCACCTCATATACCATTGAACATGCTCTCCACCTTCTACTCCTGGTCGATCGAGCACATCAAGAGGGTGTTCGAGGCCAAGTGCGAATCCGAATGCCTCCAAGCGCTTGACGAGACGTTCTCTCAGCGCCTGGAATTCACGTTCAACGGCTCTCCGCTCACTCGCGGGGGTCTCCAAAAGATCGTGCTCGCCATGCTCCAGTCGTCTGGCTTCTGCCTGAACGTGGACTGGCTCAACGCAGTTGAGGTCCCACGAGACGGCTCCAACCGAGTAAGTTCATGAACGTGTGACCTCATATAAACTCATACTCACCTCGTGTTTGCGTCTTCTTCCCCCACCCCCTGGCCCTCAGAACGGTATGCTTGGGGGATACTACGTTATCAGGAACGTCAGGAAGCCCCTCCCCGGGTCTTCCAGGCTTGCCCTCTTTGAGCGCCATAAGTCTGTGAATGTCGAGTACGTGATCCTTGACCACTGTGTCTTGATGATCGTCTCTGAAACCCATCTCCGTGTGCTTCATAGGATCGAGTCCGAGTCTTCCGACCCCACCTTCGACAGCCGGCGCATCGTAAAATTGGCCATCGTGGCTACGGACGTACCAGTGTCGTCGAGCCTCCAACCCCAGTTCTAGCCCGTGCTTCCTTCGTGCTTCCTGTTCCACCACCACCCCACTCCCATCGCATCTGGCCCTCGTCGACGCTCAGATCGGCATGTATATATCCACCTGCACTATTTTAGACACAGACACTGTATTTTAGCGCACATCGTTCTCGAGCATAGTCATACGTAGATATCGCACCTTGTTGTCGCCCTTGCTATCGCATCGCCGCAGTGAGACCACCATGCTGGTCATCTGCCATTCTCTTCCTACTCATTGATCGTCGCAGAGTGCGATGTGTTGGTTTTGAAACACCAATCTTGCGTGCGGCGCGCAGGAACCTGACGGATATCGACCGGGCTCAGGATCCGCATCTGAGGGAGACATTGTACGCTTTCAAGGGGGTAAGCGCTATCACGTTGGAAATTGATGCACTCACCGAGGCTTCTGTCTCCGACTCCATGGCTTGACTACCGCCCAGACGGGAACAGTACAGCTGGCAGCCTGGCACGACACGTCATTTCTCCGGCGTGTTCGCTGTTCGCAAGGTAGTTGGCGGTCCGAGGGTGAGTGCTGTCGTCGATGGTTACTCGCCTCTTGTATTCTGATGTGTTCCTGGGCATGCCGACACTCGAACACCCAAGCGGCACCTGCCCTGCGCGATATGTCGTGTCACGGCAGCGTAACCACGTAAAATTGCTGAGACACGAACCGTGCTGGCGCCATACATGATGCGAAGGTTCGCCATTGCTAATGCCCACCCCGCGTTTCGCTGGGCGACAATGAGCTTGAATGACGGGTACAGGTAAATCGATAGATCCAGTGCCCCAATGTCCCCACTTGACGTTTACCGGTCCAGGCTCCACCTCCCCACTGAACTCTTGTCCTTCTGCATCCAACACGACGGGGAAACCGCGGCCTCTGTAAGTGGCCCCGTCTCTTCCCGCTCGGGCTCGGGCTCGGCCTCCGTGACCCTCTCATACCCCCACGAGGACGAGTATGTCAAGCAGCGCGTGTACTCCCAACCCAGCCGACCTGCGCGCAGCTACAACCACCGATATCTGTCTTCTGGTATTCTGTTATGTCGTACGTTCGGTCCTTGTTAAACGCGCCGAGCGGCTGATAGATGATCAGGTTCCAGTATTTTCTCTGCCTCCAATTTGGCGAACCCGCACCCGCCCTCGCTCGGTTCTCACGTCCTTCAGAGCTCGGACGCAGCCGCACATAGCAGGGTGAGTGTGCCGTCGAGCCTATGAGAACAACATCGGTCCAATGAGGGTCCCCGTTCACGGGGCACGAAATGGCATATGGCACCGACGTCGAAGGCGGACCGCAGGAGTAGGAAGACCCGGGTTCGTTCGTCCTTCCCACTAGAATCACTTCCCGGTGCGGTCTGATAGACTCGCCGACTCTCGTTACAGTTATACTTAGCCGCAGTTCCTAATCGCCACCCTCTCTTCGCCGAGTCCTTTCCGGCTATATTCTAGGGCCAGGATCCTGCCTCGCAAGAGAGTCGTGGAACAGAATATCTGGGAAGGTCAGCTGTCCCAGGCCCGCGGAGACCGCGTGCGCTGGGCTCACGACCGACCGCCTCCCATCTTCTGGTACGATGATAGGTTTTGTGCTGTTGGCAGATGGACGTTCCCACCCGGCTCGCAGAGGTTGAGAAGCGGGATGCATGTGTACGCTGCTTACCCGCGGCGGCGCCGGTGTATGTCGGAACCCAGTCGCCAAATGACGGTACGCATCCATCCGGCCCTCTGGACGCTCCCTTCTCACGCCACGATGCCCTACGGGCCCTGTCAGTGCCCTGTCGTAACGTGTTGCCACCACGCCGCTTCGCAGTTGAATATCAGAAGCCCGCGGATTACGACACGCGCTGATTTTGACTCCTTGTGCTTCGCTCGCGCACGCCAGTGAGGCTCCCATGGGCCATAGCGTAATGGCCTCTCGAATATTCTTGCCCCGCCTTCCGCTCCAGGCCACCTTTCGACGACCGCGTGGTCCCATTACGCTCATGCCACGGCCGTGTCCTTGCCCGTACATACCGTCTGCCATGACGCCCGGGTCTTGGGGCGGTTACGGCATCCTCGAACGAACTAGTTTAGCTGGTCTGGGGCGGCGATATCGTGCGGTGGACACGGCTCGTCTCGTGATATCATTCAAATTCTTACACCGTGGACGCCCGTGGGTATACTTATCGTGGTGAGTGATGGTAGTTTTGGGTGGTTTCAGGACAGTTTCAGGGGAGGCGAGCTGGGGGGTACAAATGTGGTAGTGGAATCCGTGTGGCGTATCGAGCACCACGCTCCATGCATCATGCTTGTTGTTCGTGCCTTGGCAGCTTGGCCTGTTTTTTGCTCACTCGTCTCACAATGCAGGCGTTCCCAATCAGCAACTGGCTGGCTGGCTGAGAACGTGTTCCATGAACGCTATAGCAATGCGTCTGCGGTGCCTGCGGTTCCCAAGCCCAAGCCATGGAATGTATAGTTCCCATGCAAGTCAATGGACGGGTACGAGGTAACCCCGGAAACCGGACGAAACTCTAGACTGCGGATACTGCAGCCTATGTGTATAAATGGCGCCAAGGAAAATAGATGTATAGCGATAGGTAAACCCTTCCAACGCACCCCGCATCTTTTCGCTGAGCTGCGCGGCATCCGTGCCTACAGGGTTGAGCCAGACGGTTTGCAGATCGCGATGATATCCTGACCCCCCTCTCCCCCATGACGCGATGTCCATCCCCCGGTTTCTTTACAACATGTCAATCACTATATTCACGGAACGAGTCCCGGAACAAACAGATGATGTGTGTGATGGAACGAGAGAAGCGAAGGATGGTCAGCCTCGGTAGGGAAACTCGAGGGGAAGCAAACCGTGTTGGATAGAATGCGTCATCGACGTTGCGTTGAAAGCTAGTTTGATAGTCCTCTTTCTGTGCGCAAGAAAATAAAGCACTGCTTGCACTTTCGGTACCGAACCTGACAAAGCTCCCCGCAAACAAAATGAAAGCATCCAGAATTTCATCACGGACTCTCCAGCCCGTACACGCAGCTAGAACACATATGATGGATATGAAGCACGGTTGTTCAAGTCTCGAACGAGTCGATATTCGGATAGACCTTGCCCAATGCTGAGAGACTAGTGCCGAAGATTCCGAATTCTCCCCATCTCCGCGAATGATTGCATCTTGGAACCCCGAATAATCGATCCAGCGGATATACCGTAATCACCACTCCATACGGCCGAGCAAGCCCCACTTTGCGGGGCGGCAATACTAACAGCACGAGGTACGAACAATCGAGCTCACGACCTCCTTAATGAACGGGAAGGAGCTGGAAGGACCCAATACTGCGCGTGTGTATGGAGAACCAGAAAGCGGTTATCCTGGGCGAGAAATTCGCGGTAGGCGCGTCATATCCTTGGCAACGACTAAGGCACGTTGAGCTCCCAGGTTCGTGTCGACGGACATGACCTGTCAAATCGGTCGGAAGAGACCACATCGGATTAATGGTTGACAGATGTGGAAGAGACCAAACCAAGCAGAGCATGCAGAATGCAGCGCCCGCGCACAATGCAACTAAACACTATCAGTAGTATGATCTATTGGCCCGATGAAAGCCTCAACGGCGGACATACTTACGTGCGGTCGAAGGGCCTCGTTATCCGTTCACCCGCACCGCGCGGGTGGCTCATGGAACCCTCCTGGAACTTCGGGATTGCCATACGCGGCACAGCTTCTGCGAAACCCCCGAGACCGGGACTCTCGGACAAGATGGCGGCAGAAAGTGGTAGGAGGACTCCTACTCGCCTCCGCCCCGCGGCCGTGCATAGAACAAGGACCCGCCGGAGCACCACCGCGACGTAAGCGGGATCGCGATGCTGCTTACAGGCGCGATCGTGAGCCTTTCCGCCTGCAGCGGCCGACACCTGCCGACGCCTATGGCACGAAAATGGGATGAGCCCCGCCGCGTTGGGATGTGTGTGACCGATCTACGCCGACAATATGGGCACTTGATCATCGGCAAGCGACATAAAGGAAGAGACTTACCATTTTTTGTAGGAGATGATGCGAACCAGTCAACGTCCATGGCGTCTAGACGGCGAACGCGGGAGAACTTGAGAGGTGGTCACGGTCGAGGGTACCTGCAAAGCCGTCTCAAAAACGAGTAAGAATAATCAGCAACTCCTTCTGGAGGTCCCAAGCAACCCCAGATTGATATTCGGTACACAGAAAGGATATGAGTGGAAGAGCATTGGTTTAGCCACTCCAACTCCGCCTCCTGGTTCCTTAGACCCGCAGCAGAACTCTTCCTTTGTCCTGGATGACGGTAAAGCCTGCGTGTGGGTTATCATGTCCACTCTGCCACCGCGTCTTGTACGTACTCCAGGTGGCCTGCTGCACGCTGCGCAATGACTACAAAAATAACGCCGGTCACTAGTGGACATCTATAAGCAGAGGCGGCGTACTGTGGAAACGGGCGATGGTCCTGTAAACCCAACTCTTCCCCCCAAAATTCTAGAATTCGGAGGCGAGAAACGACCGCGCGATATTGCCCGCATGATGTCAATGGTGGTCGACGGCACACGCCTTCGCCTTCACGGAATCGGACGCGTGTGCCGGAGCACACCACAACGAGGCGCAGTCCTGACTCTTGCGTTCTGATAAATTGAGACGGATAATCGGGACGAGCCCGGCCATGAGTCCTCGGTGCTGACTCTCTGCAACGTACAACGGCATGCGTTTTGCCCTCCGCACTGTGTCCCGCGTCTCCGCCGCTCGGGCAAGGGGGGCACCGCTGGCGGTTCAGAAGCCCCCGTTGGACGCGCGTAGCCACGAGGCCATGGCACGGCCGCACCGCTCAGCCGCTAAACCCTGCGAATGAATTGCGCCTTATCCGCTCTTATCCGCGGTCTGGGCCTGCGCTTGCGGCGGGGGGTCAGCGGTCAGCCCGGGAGAGGAAAGGCTTCGGGAGAAAGCGAAGCAGGGACGGCGGGGACGCACTGATTGACTCTGCCCTGACGCCTGGAGTCCTCAGTTCCGAGCTGCGGCGCTCAGAAGTTGGGCGAGCCAACGCTAGAACGACGAAGCGTTGAATTGGTGGCTTTGGATTTACTGGAACAAGGGGACGTCAGCGGAGACGGCCAGTGGTGCCATATGGTGGAGATCGCGCCCGAGGAGTCGGTGCTGGCTGCCCTCATGATTACGCCATGTTCGTGCACGGCATATAGGATGTGAGGACCGGTGGATGGACGCACTAGAAGCTGACGTAGGAGTTCAATACTGACGTTGATTCAGAAGTAGTGTTTCGCGGCGGGAATGCGGGTGCACGCTTTTCGGAAGAAATAGCGGCCACTCTCTCGACCCTGAGGCCGAATTTGAAGGTGTGTACGGAAATCCGCGGCTTTCGAACGATGTAATTGCAGTCTGTATCCTGTTCTCTGGATGAATAGACGGAGGAGCTGTATGTATAGACACTTACCGCCCTAACTCCCTATGACCAGGAGTTTGTCTTTGCTAGCCTCCGAGTTTTCTTAAGGCCGTTAGAGGGGCTCCCGGAATTGCTTCAGGACGATCATGCATGAGCCGAGTCGCAATGAAGAAGCCTGGTGGCATGTGCAACATTGCCCATGTTAAGGGCATTTGAGAGCGAAACGAACTAAAATTGTCCGACAGTGCGATGATACATATAACAAATGGGTGGTGAGAGCACGTTGACGACCAGACGACGAAGGATCCGATAGAATGTTTGCATCGATGAATACTTCCACTGGGTTGGGAAACCACAGGTAGAGCGAGTGAGGATCAGAGGACAAAGGGCAAGAAGGTCGGAATTTCTTTCCTTTGCCTGCAGGACCGGAGATCAGCTTGACATTGAACCGGGTGACGAACGAATGCAGCACTTACAGCTCACGAACTTTGGTGATCAACCAGTTGCCATAAGCAACCTTGAAATGACGCATATAGTCACTATTGCCGAACTTACCTCGTATAATGAAATTCGCAAGGACGGCGAAGAACAGGAATGCGCTTATGAGCACCGGTCCTGTAATTTGGTCTGCCCAACGTCGTAAAACGTCAGTGAGAAATTTCGAGGGGTCTGGCACTGTTGTCGAACCCACCAAAGTGTCCAGGATCTCGTCGGCGGATCATGGTAATCCGGTGTTGGTAGACAGCATAACCATAGACCTGGGCCATGAAATAAGCGAAATGATGCAACGCCGCATCTAGGTCATATATGCACGCACCACAACAGCGACACTCAGGGCAGCATACGCATATGCGAAATTCCTGGCGATCTGGTCCTTGGATGCGTTGAATAGCGCGAGGGCGAGCGTCCCGACGAGAACGGCGGTCTGGAGGTAGGATATCCACGCTGCGATGATGGAAACATACGTTCAACAAACACCGCCCACGCCCTGGACCATGGCTCTCGACGTACTGCGCTCATTTGCAAACCAGACTTTGCCTTCCACCTTGATCGGCGTTGCGATTTTCTTCGGAATGCGGACCTGGGGAGGCAAGTGATTGATAGCATGGTAGTCGCGCACGGTGGGCATCTGGCCGTCTTCATCCTGAGGGGCGTCGGGGACATTGTCTGCGCGCGTGTAGCGGGGGCGTGGTTGGAAGGTTTTCTTGGGGAGGGAGGCAAGCGCAGAGGGGGAAAAGGGGAAGAGGACTTCGGTCATGGCATACCAGGACCTGCGGATGAGAGAGTCGCGCCTGTCATCGTCTTCGCTGCCATTGGATTGCCGGGGAGGTCTGGGGGTTGCCATCGCTGTCAAGCAGGGCGGTCGTTGTGGTCGACAGAGGTCAAGGATGACCTGCACGACGGGGGCGACGTCCGGCCCGCAAACGTGTGTCCGTCAGAACCAGTCACACGCCTATGACATAATTGTGATATAACATAAGTCACATCCGAGCAGACACGTGCTCCAAAGGCCTCGCGGAGAATCGGAACCTGCTGAGACTGAAGCGGAGTGATGGCAAGCGACGTCACTGTGGCTGAGCGCTGTAAGCCGTTCTAGGACGTTCTGGCAATGTCGGGCGTGCCCGCCATGGTGTGGGCACGATCGAGAATGCGGCGAGCAAGCAATATAACGACTCGGATGACCGTACTCCTTGACACCACTCACTAGCTTTGTGACTCCTCCTTTGCGCTATCTGACACACCACAATGGGTACCGACTACTACAAGCTTCTTGGTGTCTCGCGCGACGCCAGCGAGGATGACATCAAAAAGGCGTACAAGAAGATGGTGAGTACTGTACAACAACGAGCGTGCATGCCGCACTAGAGCAAATACTGACTGACATGGATTCAGGCCTTGAAGTGGCATCCCGATCGCAATTCAGGCTCAGAAGAGGCTGCCCAGAAGTTCAAGCAGGTACGTTTATTACCATTCAGATTTGGGTCCGAAGTGGTCATCGCGTGTGGGAATGCGTTGGAAGGGGCACCGAACGATGGATAGACAAGGCTGAGGCGAAAGGGCGCGCACGCGAGGCCTCTCCGACGAACATATGCTATCCAGCCGGTCGCAACTTTCCTGGTCTGGACCGTATCATGCGCCTGGTACTTACCCTTCCCTCCCTCAGATTTCCGAGGCTTTTGAAGTCCTGAGCGACAAGCAAAAACGGACAATCTACGACCAGCTTGGCGAGGAAGGCCTGAAGGGCGGAGTGCCTCCTCAAGGCGCAAACGGGCCCAGCGGCTTCTCCGGCTTCAGTGGATTCCCCGGAGGGTCGACCTTCACATTCACCTCGGGCCCAGGAGGTGCTCCGGGAGGCTTCGGTGGTCCGGGCGGGTTCTCGCCAACGGACCCGAACAAGATCTTCGAGTAAGTCTCTCCTTTCTTTTCTTCGCGCGAGATGCGTCCCTGCTTGTGCGAGAGGCATCCCTGCTTGCGCGGATGCTGACGGCTGTTATCTTTACAGACAGATCTTCGGCATGTCCGGACTCGGGGGTATGGGCTTCGGCGGGATGGGTGGCGGCTTCCCTGGCACTTCAAGCACACGCACGCGAACGACACGCATGGGAAGCATGTTTGGGGGCCAGGACGAGGACGACGACATGTCCGGGTCATTCTTCAGCAGCGGCGGTATGCCCGGAGGCATGCCAAGTGGCCGCGCGTCCCCCCACCGGAGTCCGACGAACCCCGCCGGCCCGTCGCAGCCCAGCGAGATCACGAAGCCACTCAAGGTTTCGCTGGAGGACCTCTACTCTGGCACGACAAAGCACCTGAAGGTCGGCCGACGATTGCTGAACGGGACGACGGAGGACAAGGTGCTCGAAATCCAGGTCCTCCCTGGGTGGAAGAGCGGGACGAAGATCCGGTTCCCCCGCGCGGGGAACGAGCAGCCGAGCGGGGAGGCGCAGGACCTGGTGTTCGTCGTAGAGGAGAAGCCCCATGCGCGGTTCACGCGCGACGACAACGACCTCGTCACGACGCTCAAGATTCCGCTTGTTGATGCCCTCACCGGCACGGGCACGAGGCAAGTCGTAGAGCACCTTGACGGACGGAAGATCCAGGTCGCGCCGCCCTCGGACATCGTCAAACCTGGGCAGACGACGGTGCTGAGGGGAGAAGGCATGCCTGCACGGAAAGGAGGCGCGGTGAAGCAGAAGGGGGACATGACTGTCAAGTGGGAAGTAGTGTTCCCCAACAGGCTTACCGCCGCGCAGAAAGAGGGCATCCGGAAGGTGCTTGGATAGAGGTTAGGGCTCAACCTCAATTGGACTACGGCAGAGACTTGTATCTTACGCCCTATTTCATCTGTATTCTGTAGTAGTAGTAGGATAGATTATTTGCTTATACCCTCCATTCCCTTAAGTTATGTGACCACGCACGTTGGTGAGGAGAATAAACACGTGCTGACAGCCGGGAGTGCTCACGCCCTCGAGGCCTGATTGTTGTAGAGTGCGATTGGATTGCGAGTCTGCTATCGCAAAACAATACCCGTCGCGAACTAAATCAACGATATCAGGGTTATAAAGGTAGTAGGGGAGACCCGAGAATATATGTTGAATCGGACGGGAGGCACAAGGTGCAGCAGTATTTTTAACCTGTCTGAAACAGGGGACTTGTGCGGGTTCTATGCACATCGTGCGCGCGGCGGTCAGCCAGACTCCAGGGGCTCTGAGCATGCTGTGAGACAGACAGTTAAGTCGAAGTAGAGGAGTCCGTTCAGTTATTGCTGCTTCAACATGACACGAAGGTTCAAGGAGTTATTGGAGTAGCGCAGTAGCAAAGTGGCGTATCGGAGGCGTTCGGAAGGAGGACGGTTGAGGCTATTGGCTTGGGATCCTAACAAGGACAAATAAGGTGCCCGCCCTGGCGGCTGTGGCTCCATGCTGCCCTGCAGTGCCTGTGGTCTGAAGTCTGCACTCCAACCTCTCCCCCTCCTTCACGACCCGTTACGACCACTGCTCTACATGTGTCTCCCCTGTATGCTCGCTCTCTGATCTGCAAAACTATGTATACTCTCAGGACCTCCCTCTCCTCGCTCCTTGTCCTGTCGTTCGTGGAGGATTTCGTTTGGGCGCAGCAGTACTCGGCGGTTCCTAGGTGAGTGCTATTCGGTGTGGGTTTGTTCGCTCCTATGGAGGCTGGGCTGCATCAATCCGGGGTTGGTGGAAGGTGGCATGAGGTGCAAACGTATTCCAGATGGTAGGAAATCTATACATGAGGATATCAATTTGTCGGTTTGGGGAAAGTTCTGTGATCATCCAGTCGACTCTATCAATGTCTTTCGATTCCACCAGGAGGATCTGCTGGATAATGGAGATGTCTATGCAGGATGGAACGGCGGGCGGTATGTTTCATAACCCCTTTGCCTTTCCAATATGACATCATATCATTTGGTCAAATAACCACCAGCCCCGCCGATGCTTGTGGCCTTATCGCGGTCTGCGTTTCAGGATCCGCCGTTTGAGTTGAAGCAGTCCTGGCTTCCGCGGAGAACACTGGTAGCCGTGGTTAGCAAGACTGACACACGATTTTGCAGATGGGGACAGGCCTCCGCACTTGTCGAGGACGTGCTATTCGTTCAAGGCGGACGCACAGATCAATACAACGCGTTCGCGTATACCTCTGCTCCAGTCAACAATGACATCCTCTATCTCCCACTGAACTCCTCGTTCGACCTGTCCTCCCCACCCTGGCAGTTCGTCGCGGGCTGCTCAAATTGCTCTACATCCCAAGGCCCTGCGGTCGCTTGGCATACGGTCACTCCGTTCAACACCGCGAACTTGCTTCTATTCGGCGGAGATCCAGGACCGAACGGGCCTATAGCGGACCCGGAGGAGGCTGACTCCGCTGCGCTCTTGGACATGTCAAACCGCGCCGGACCCCTGTGGCACCTAAAGAGCAAGTCTTGGGCTAGCGAACCCCTCCGCCGTATATACCACACAGCCTGTGAGAGTGGTGGGAAGGTCTTCCTGATCGGTGGGGAGAAGACGGATGGTTCGGGCAGTGCATTCTCCGACCATTATGTCTTCGATCCGTCTGGACCTTCCTTCACCCAACTCCCCACCACGAACGGCCCTCCGGATTTGTTTGGGCACGCGTCAGTTGTACTTCCGGACCGACGACTCCTCGTCTTCGGCGGATATTCACCTTCTGGGAACGCGCTCTTGCCGTTCTCGACCCTGTGGACCTTGGACACTACCCAGTCGAACTTCGTTTGGACAGCGTCAGAAGTCGCGAACGCAACACTGCCCTCCCCTAGGCGCGGATTTGCAGCGGCGATCCTGGACGATGGCAAGGTTCTCATTCAAGGCGGCGCAGATGCGGACATGCAGACCGTGTTCAGCGACGGCTGGGTGCTCGACACAACCCAGTCCCCCATGTCATGGACCGCGGTCGACGCGCTCTCGCAAGTCGGCCCTCGCCGCGACCACTTCGCCGTGGCAGTTGGATCGGAAGTTGTCTTCGGCTTCGGTGAGTGCAGTCCTGCGCCGCTTCCATTGCTCAGGTCGCGAGCTGAAGTCGCCCTTTTTCTCTGCCGTTATTCATGCACTCCACATTGAACTTTGATAGGATATGCGCAGTCCGCGCCGGCGAACGCGTCCCTGCTTCTCTTCGATGCGTCTAAGGGCACTTTCACAAGCACGTACACGCCCCCGCCTGCTGTCACCAGCCCGAGCCCAGCCTCTTCGACTCTTCCAGTTGCGTCAGGTTCCTCAGGGACCACGAGGTCAGGAACGCATGGTTCTTCTCCTACCTCGAGTGGGACTCCAGGGAACAATGAGAGTCCCCAAGGGGACACGAAGAAGTCCCATACCGCGGCCGTGGCGGCCGGTATCGTGGCTGGTGTGTTGGGCTTGCTCGCATGCGGCGCGGCAGCGTACTACCTCAGCAAACGCCGCCCAGCGACCGGCAGCTTCCACCGTCTTAACCCCTCGGACGATGACGATGGCTCCCATGTGGGCCCAATCATCCCCGTCGCAGGCCACGCTGGCTCGCGCGAGAAGGTGCGTGTCGCGCAGAACGTGAAGCAGAAGCTCGCCGGCCTCGTGCCCGGCCGGGCAGCACGCCAGCAGACGAGCCGCCGCGACATGCTTGCTGACGAGGACACGCGGGTGTTTGAGTCATCGTGGTACGACGTCCGCCGCGAAGGCAGCATCGGGTCTTGGAGTTCCGGCGGACACCGGGTTCGCCCGTCGCTGGGAGGCATGGTCCATGACTCGCTGACGTCGCTGAGGAACGTTGGCGGCGCCGTGCTTGCGTACGCATCCCTCAGCCGCCGGAATAGGGACGTGAGCGACGCTAGTGACGCGACGTACTGGGAGAAGGAGCCCTCGTATGGCTTCTCAGACAAGGGCTATTCTGACAAGATCGCCTTCATTCCTGGTCTCCAGCGCGAAGCGTCTCGGACGTACTACGAGGATCCATTCGCAGACTACGATGCTGGGGATTTCAAGATGACTGGCGACGAGTACGACGACGACGCGGTCGAGATCCATGGTGCACCGATAATCAGCGACCCTCCGCCGAAGCCGTACATGTACAGCCGCGTAGAGCCTTCGACTGTCGACGCTTCCAGGCTGACGCCACTGTCGGAGAAGCCCTCATTCAACACAACGGCGGATACCACCTCGACTGGCTCGGTTTCATCGCGTGACGACGTCTTCTCGCCATCCACCTCCGCCGACAACTCGCGCAGCTCTCACGAAGCCTTCGCGTCGTTACGCAGACCCTCGTCTATCATCGACGCGAACCCTTCAATAGCATCGGCGATGCGTCGTTCGGACTCGTGGTGGTCGCGATTCACGAAGACGCCATTGCTGGACCGGACGTTCCTGGCGGATACATCCCGCGCACGCTCGCAGCAGCCCCTCGACTTCCGTGATCCGAACCCGCCCCCACGTCTCGTCCCGATCAAAGAGACCTCAAACTCGCTCTCGCCGGAAGACCTGCCGCCGAAGCGGGGCGGTCGCGATGATCCTCTTTATGCAAGCGTCCATCACGGCCGGTCCGCAACGTCATTGCAGACCTCGAGGACGGCCGACTCCGCCGAGATTGACAAGATGGGGCGCACGCTGGACATTGTGCTGCAAAGCCCGCGATCACTGCACGGTTCTCGCAACAGCCGCGCGAGCACCTCCGCGTCATCCAGCGATGAGCACGCCGCCACCGCGCAGTCGCCAGCGCCTCTCTCCCTCGTCATCCCGGATGACGCTGGTGAAAGTGAGGGCCCGTTGCCTCCTGGACTGGGCTATGTGATGTCTCCCACTGCCATGACTTCGGAGCATCTCCAGCGGCCGCCACCAGCTCGCAGGACAACTGGTGGCAACGTCGCTGCTCGAGTGGCGGCGTTCGAGGAGCACTCGCGACCACCACCAACTTCGCCCGGTCGGTCGAAGAAGACGCAGAGCGTGTATGGCCTCGCACCCAAACCGTCCCTCTTTGTTGCTAATCCCGATCGGCGCACTTGGAGTGGGTCTTCATGACGAATACTGTAGACGAACTCCGAAACTTGCCGGGCTTTCTGTAAGCCTGTATTTGTCTTGACGACACTCGCAGCTACCCCGTACTTCCCGTCGTCCCGCCTTCCTCCCTACACACATATCCCGCATTACCTTTCCTGATCTGTCACTGCGATACCTACCACACCCCCTGCAGCTTCTCTCCGCCACCAACACCCCCAACACGCCGCCCATGAGAATCATCTTCCCGTAACCTGGAACTATAACCCGTCGATCTCCGTCGGCTATCGACTGACTCAGACCGCACCCGCTTATTCATAGAGAGCCGCCTTGCGCGCTGACAATCCCCCTTCGTAGCCTACGGACGATCTGTTCGCGAATCCCTAATCCCCCATCCCCTCCGTAACCCGTTCGCGTCTGTGCCGGCATTCCGCGCGGCGGACATCCGCTTCCTCCTCCTCCGGTCTCCGACATACCTTGTAGTCGGTCTTCCTTGGTTTGTTTTGGACTTTTGCATTCACATTCACGACCTGTCATGACGTTCTCGCCTCTTCTCATTTCATTATTCTTTTCCCTTACCCGGAGTTCGGTATGCGTTGTTCTCTGTTGTTTGTTGCGATTCGCATCCATGGACCTATTACGGTTTACGCCTTCACGATGTTTTACGACGATCAGATACAGCTCTTGTTACAAACGCTCTGTACGACTGTATTCCTCTGCGATGCAATGTATTCTTTTCATAGGTCTCTCTATTAACGTCGCGTGCCCTGGAGCGCCTCGGTCTCTGGTGAGATCCTTTACGATACTGAACGGGGTTTTCGAGTTCTTACACAAGGTGGCGCCTCTAGTTTAATCCCCACCTGCGTCAGGAGGACATTTCAAACGCACTGAAACATAGCGCGCGGTGCGAGGACTTCCTCGGAGGAATATGGGGTCCCCTCGCCACATGTGAAATACCGCTGGTATTCTCGTCTGTGGTATTCTCGTCTGTGGTGGTTCTATGTATATCACCTGTGTACCACACAGGGCACGCTCGCGACCTGCGGTCTTGTGTTCTCTGGAGGCGAGGCATGCTGGTTTTGTCCCGCGCAGCCCGCCAGCTATTCAACGAAGAGTCATAAGAGGCACTCGTACGTACGGTCCCGGTGCTTACTTTTTCAAAGTTCACGCCTGCCCGTTCAGGCGCGGCCGTGGCTAGCTACTAGCGATATCGATGTGCACGATATATTCCACGGAAGGCTTCCTCTGCGAGTGTGCCTGCCTGTGCGCGCCCGCCCCAGTGCTTGGGAGAGCCGAAGCGACTGTGCGCCGTGCCAATGCCGTCGTGTACTGTGCCTTCAACCTTGTCTATCAGCGGCTTTCCGCCCCCACAGGCTATAGCCAGACTGGGATATCAAGCCACTCTGCGCTCCGGAATCCAGATAGCCATCCTACCACCGCGCTGCCAGCCACTGCCCAGGCCAGCACGCAGCCGGCGGGATCATCCAACGACATGGGTTGGGTGCGTGGTGGAAGCTGAGGGAGCGCTATGAGAGCCACAAGACTCGAGGAGGAAAGCAAGGCCGGGATATGTCGCCGATGGGGATCGCAGCGCGCCCAGATTAGCTACAAGTAGACTCGCGCCATACGCGGCTAGTCTGCAGCGAGCGACTACTAGCGAGTGGCCGTTCTCGGGCCGGCGCCTGTTTAAAATTTTTGCGGTTTCCGGGGTCCGTGCTGCATTAATTTCGGGTAATTTTAAATTTTAATCATGGGTGGGAGGTGGGGCAACCTAAAAACTGGGGGAGAATTCGGGACGGGAGGGCCACGCGTTGTGTCATTGACGTCCGGCGAGAAGCGCGGGGCGTGGTGGATGGGTCCCTGCTCCGGCGCAATGATCACTCGATGGGTTCTCGCTCGTCCACCCGGCACCTGCGCCTCCGGTCTTTCAACTGCCCTCTGGCGCTCTGCAACTGAGCACGGCAGCTTGGTTTCCAACGAGCTCCGCTGCTGTAGACTCGCTGAGTTGAAAGTGGCACAGCAGGTGGGGCGAATAGGGGGTGGCGCACTCGCTCATCTTGTGTTTTCGGGTGGCGGGGTGCAGAAGAGCAGACGAGATTACGATGTGCGCCCCAAGTCGCCGAGGCTCAATGGGGAGGGGTGCTTACACAGACGCTCCGAGAGTCCACAAAGACCGGAGCGCCTGGGAAGCTCGCAGCAGATTATGGCGTTTCAGACGCCGTCTCGAGCCGCCCATCAGAGCCACCGAACACATGTCAGGCGCGAACAGCACTAGCCTCTCTTCCCTCCTTGCCTGGACCCTGCCCGCGCACAATTGCGGCTGCAGAATCGCCCTCTATAGACCGCGACGGGATCAGCACGCCATGTCATATCCAGTCGACCTGTGCAATATCACCCAGAACAGCACCACCAGCAACACCAGCCAGCCGCCCGCTGCATTTGCTTCCGCCATCTGCGATCCTGAAACGCGCACGCATCGACCTTCGCTGAATGGCGGAATCCTCGATATCTGGATATCGACCTGGGCGCCCGGCTTCCCTGCTATAAGCTCGACACGGCGCCCAGCCTCCGCAGAAATGGAAACCAGCAAGCAATTGGCAGGAGAAGTCGAAGCTGACGAACCATGCCCATCCTCGTATCCTGGCTTCCCACATCGTCCGTGATGACGTTGACAAGGTTCACGACCGAGCATCATGGGCGGCGACGGGGGGCCACAGGGCCGTAGATGTACACGTTGGGTATTTCGTACAGCTTGTTCTTACATCGTCGTCCCTGCGATTGCGACACGCTCTGCCTACGCTGCCGCCTCGATCTCCGCAATGTACTTCTTGGAGTCCTCCGTATCCGCCTTCTTGAGGATCTATTTATGTGGGACCAGTGAGTCGCGCTGCATTGCCAGGGATGTTCGGGAAGAGCAGGGACAAGATTCGAGGACGAACCTCGAGCAGCTTCTCGACGTACTTGGCGTACGCGTCCTCCGTGGTCGTGCCTTCGACACTCTTCCAGGCGTCCCTGGGGGAGGTAAGGGGGAGATGTGATAGAGTTAGTGAGCACTGGAACCACATCGGCGCCTGCAAGGGCAGATGACATCGATACGACGCACCACTTGGCCTTTCCAACAAAGTCAAGCATACCAGGGCGAGCAGTGTTCACATCGCCGACAGTTGCTGCGGAGGATAGGTGAAAAAGACGTGGCCCCGACAGATCAGTTGATGCTCGGAGGCGCGGCGGAGCATACTGGATGTCTAACCCTGCTTGTAGTACTTGTAGAACTGCGCGATGCGACGGCGACGGGCGACGAGTGACGATTCCGAGAGCAATGGGGCATAATAGGCGTCAGCGGGGGCGCTCCGGCGGCGGGAGTGCGAGAACATTTGGGAAGCCACTTACGTAGAGCTGCTCGTCCTGGGTGGGCTGGATGGGGCCCTCCTTGGGGAGGCCCTGCACGATGGAGACGGCTTTGTCGAACTTGGCCTTGGACATGGTTGTCGTAGTCGAAGTCGAAGATCAGGAGGACGGTGTGTACGCGCACAGAGATGCAATCGATAACAGGCGGCGCGAGCCTCGAGGAAAGAAGGCGCCGTCGCCATCGCGGCCCACGCGTCGCGGCGCCATGTCTGAATCGGGTCCTCGATCGCGGGGCCGCGGCAGGTCCCGCTGGGCAAATCTTCAGCGACTCCCCCCGATCTCCCGCTCCGCCAGTCTCACTTCAGACCGGGAGGCTAGCGACCACCGACGGCCAGGACCCACCCGCGCACTCAGAGGCAGATCTCCTAACGAGACTGGCCAGCGTCGGCGTCGTGTCCAACGACGTGCTGTGCTCGACTAATAGTGTCTGCGACTCGGTCCGGCCCGCGTACCGGGTACAGTGTCTCACTGGAGCGCACCTGCCCCCTGCCCGCCCCCCAGATGGAACCACTGCTCCGCCCTGTACTACGGCGCTGGTTATCCCCCGACATACTTCTTTGTAATTGGGTCATTGCGGGGGGAATAGTACGTATATTTCAACTACCAATCCGGCCGAGCATTGACTCAATATTATATTCAGAATCAGGCGACCCTCGCTGCGAAGGATGCGCACAATGTGCGGAGGGAGCGCTGCCCCGCCCCCGCCGCTAGCTTGCACAGTTGCTTATCGCGCGCACCTTAACGCCCCGCCGACGCGGCCGATAGCCCCGCGTCGTGCCCGTTGAAGAACGTCTGCCGTACGGATCTCGCTTGCACGACGAGCGCCATCCCGCTACTCGACGTCGGGCGTCCACGCCCTCCGAGTCCGATCCGGCGCTCTGCACAAACTCCATCATCGCAACCCAGCGGCCAGCGCCAAGATCCGCCATCTCGGACTTGGAATCGGGTGCGCGGAGGCATTTGTTAAGTAAGGACTTAGCCAGGGCCTGGCGCTCCTCACTTATCGCAATCCCTCAGGCTCCTACGTGCTCCTAGGCGCGCCGACGGCCACGACTTAGATCCCTTGGGACTTTGTCGCCAGCGCGTACGGCAGTAGGAAATAGGACTACCGTGACCGTGCGGCTGTCCGTGCCGTATTGTTCATCAAGAACAGTCAATGTCTGGAACAGTACGTCTTCTTCTCCTGCGGGCTCCTGAGTGACTCACCCCGAAGGTTCTCATACGGCGATCGTGCTATGCGCTGGCAGGGCTCGGGACTCCGGGTGGGCGATGGTTCCTTCCTCGCCTTCGGGAGGCGGATCGTCAGGCTCAGCCGCTCAGAGCTCGAGTCTTCTGTCCATTCGCCCGCATGGCAGGCCGCCTCTCTCGGGCCAGTACGGTCACCATGGTAAGTACTCCTTACACATGAACATGGACCATCTGCCGCCCGCACTAACCGACGCGAAGACAGAAGGGCCTTCTCGCGACCGCCACACGGACTGTCGCCATTGCTCGATGCTGTCCATCTACCCTGGATTAATATTGCGACGACGATATGATGTTCCGCTCGGAAGTGTCAGTGGCCTGGTCTTCGCCATCTTTCCGCACGCCTTTCGCAGCTCGTTCTGACACCTTGCCCCTCCTCTGCCGAGCCCCACAGCTCGGAATCGAAGACTCGCGATGGCAACAAATACATTGCGACGCGTTCCGTCCGCACTAACCCTCATCCTCGGGCTAAGGTTCAAGTAGCTGCGGGCTGTGGCGCACACCGGCACCACAGGAACATATGGCACAGAGCACCAACGCCGCGTCTTCCCGACCATGGAACCGACGTCGTGCCCTGGGTCCCAGGATGGCATCAGCAAGAACCAGGCGACGGGGGTGACGGCCCTATGATAAACCATGCCGTGTACGTACACTCTCCCTCGCTGTCGCTCCCATGCGCCCCTGCGGTGTATTATTGAATAGCCAAACGCTGAATATGAATTGCAGGCTCGCACGCCCGCCTTGTGGCTTGTATGTATCTGTATCGGCGCCGTCCTTGCTTCTCTGTCTCTTGTCTCGTCGATGTCGGCATCGGGCAACGCGCAAGGGGCGTGCCGCAAGCACGCACGCACGGGGATAGAGGGCTGGCCAAGCCGGGTCTCCCTTCTGGACGCGAGTCGACAACGAGTTGCAAGCCTCGTACCTTCTGCAAGCGTTCTGCCTCACTCTGCCCTTCCGGGCTTACATTAACTTGAGGACCCTTGCATCCCGGGCTTCCTATGATGTTCGATTTGCGTCCTCTTTACCCCTTCGGGCACAAGGCGAGCCTATGCTGTCTCGCGCCCACTTCACTCCGTTATTGCTCATCCTACTGCCCCCTCAAGGCTTCGGAAAGGCGCCGCGCAGGCGTCTTCTGGCCCTATCTTAATGACCATGTGAGGGCACCTGACGGGCGGACGTCTGCGAGCAACGGCTTCTCGAGCGTCAGCGGACCTAGAATGAGAGCGCCGAGAGGGAAGGAGTTCTATAGTCCAGCAAGCGGCGACACCCTGCGCGGAACTGAGGGTTGCGGGTTATGGCGCCCTTGGCAGTAGTGCCGTGGGCACGGGCACGCCGCATCACAGGACCCACTGGCACTGCGGCCAGGAGTGTGGAGTTCGAAGGGACCGCACATCGGGACTTGGACATCGGCACGCGTCGATTGGTAGGACTGCCCTTGTTGTACCCGGTGGTAATACAAATTGGGGCCACGCTAGATGCGAGTGGTCGTCGCCGAGTATTAATATTGGCTGCGCGTGCGCGAGAACTAGGAAGCACTGCTGGTGATGCCATTGCGGGGCCAGAGGGACCCACGGCGACCCTACACTGGGGATATTGAACGACGGCCTGGCAACAGAGACAATGACATAAATTCATTCAGGCAGCTACAAGGTCTGGACTCTGCTTGCTTCTTACTTCTTACTTCTCTCTTCCATACGTGTGTCAATGCCTGTTTCTGTTTCGGCGCGCATGGGCTCGTGGGGCAGGGCGAGAGCCTGGGGACCCTCGAGTCGGATCTTGGGAGCCTTGCACGTAATAGATTTCTATGAGTGCGGGAAGATTCTCTCATGTCTCGAGTTCCGGGTCCCATGCTTCTGTCGGCGCACTGGCAGACACGAGACTTGGAGGGTATGGTTCCGTTCGCTGATCCATTCAAAGTTTTCAGCTTTGCCTATGGCTAGGTTGTACGCATGTGGAACAGGGTCGCTTATGCTGTTACGCCATATTAGGGCATGGGGAAGTTCACCTCGCCGTTGTCCCCGATTTCGGGCATTACAATTTCAATGTATGATCCTCACAAGACCAAGGCCAAATGATCACGAGCGAATCCAGTGTTGAACTATGAACCTTAAGCCCGATTTACGGGGAATCTATGAGACAAGGAGGTGTAGCACCTGACGGAAGTGAACACGTAACCTACACGCATGTATGTGGGGGCTGGCAGCTAGCATAAGCGATTGGCCACCCTCGAAAGCAGCCTATGACAGAATTGGGGAGGGGGATATCAAACATGCCTGAGCCGGCCACATCTAAGTAGCGGCATATTCGAACAGTTTTTCTAAACCCTACTGACAGACAGCGGTTCATTTTCCCGGCAGTTCATACTCGCACCTCATTTCCGTGTCAGGATGAGCGTTTGTTCCCTCTACTAAGTCATCCATCGACTTGGGCGGTTCACCCGGGACGATCAAGCCTGACGTACGTCACAGCGCCAAGCGCATAGCGTGTATCAATCTTCGGAACATCCAAGTACACCCGCACGCATAACGCACAAAGATCTTCCGCAATCTTCATAGACGGGTACGATACGTCAGACTCGGAGCGGGATGAGCTGCCTGCCACATAGGCCTAGCCGAGCGCGATTGAGACCGCTATCTCGTCCGGAATCGCCCAGCCAGCGTGCCTGGCTCGCAACATTTCCGGACGGGGACAAGCAGACGATCCTCGCAGGACGGTGTGCGGCCGTGACAGAACTTTGTGAGGCCTGACCAGCCTGCCGCACGAGGATACGGGACACGGGCGGCAGGACATCATACAGCCCGTGCAGGCGTGATAGGACGAGGTACGATGAGGCACCCCGTGCACTTCATGCCGCTGCGTAGCCGTGTCGAGGCCATCGACCACACCCCCTCCCCCTTCCTGTCGCAATGCTGCCGATTCTACCCGTTTGGGCGAACAAAAAGGCACCCTAAGGAGATGATGCTCTGCGTCAGACCATACCCGCCGTTGGTAAGTTGGAGTGGCCGGAACGTACGTCGGCCGTGCTCCGCCCGTGGGTAAGGTTCAATGGGCGCGCGTACATACAAGGTTATAGAGTTGGTTTGCCCCATTTGGGGCGATCGGCGCCGAAGCGGAGATACGTTTTCTATAGTTGTGTGTCGCGAGCTATCACAGGGTGCATGCTCCGCAGTCATGAGGGGAGCGCTCCAGAGCGCAAAAGAGTGCGACACAGACAATGAGGGGAGGGGGAGGCTGCGGCAGACGAAGCCCGCTTGGTAAGGACGAGCGTGTGCCCGAACGAGGGCGTATAGTGCCTCGAGCTCGAAGCCTGTTGATGCGGGGCACGGCTATGTCGACTCGGACGGACCGAGGGGTAGGCCGCAGGAAGGCCAGGGGGTTCGAAACCGTGGCGAGTCCTGTCTGGTGGCGGCGCAGCTGCGAGAAGGCACTGGATACCATCAGCTGCAGCAGCGAGAAGACGTGCCCGAAAATCGACGAAAGCGCAACAAGGCGACAATTCACCGATGCACCGGGGGAAACGCTGGGCCGTTGGGCAGTTCGCAGCAAGGAAGGGGTAGGGACAATTGCAACCACCGAAAGTTTGAAATGATCTCGATTGAGTCAAGGAGCGAGAGGAGGAGCGGCGATGACGTTGAAGAAGGATAGTCCAGCATTCCAGGAGTCAGAGTTGCCAGGGCTGCCGGATTCCAGGAAAGTTAGAGTATGCGGGCCGACGACCGCGACAACGAGGCAGCCCGCATGCTATCCAGGACAGGTGCGGGAGCATCCTAATAGACGAACGTTTTGTTCTCCCAGCTGGTCGGGTACGGAGCATTCACGGGTCCGTCGTTTTGAGCCATGGAAGCAGCAGATTGCTTAGTGTGGGTGCAACACGTGTAGCGTGTCCGTCAGAACGTACGGGAAGGCCGTCGGCCCTGTCGACGATTAGTATGACCGGCAACAGGGTGATTGCGAACTGCGAGTTCGGGGAAGCAGAGCCAGAGGCTGCTTGACTTGCGAAGTCGCAGATCTGGCTCCCCTCTTCTCACCGTCAACTAAGCGCAGGTCGCGTGAACTGAAGATGGCAGACAAAATGGTGTGCCCAACCTGTGTTGTGCGCCGGGGTCCTTGCGGCTGATCTGGGAAATTCGAACGCGGGCTCGATGAGTTGGTGTCGTGGCAAAGTGGAGGATATGGAATAACCATCGGCGGTCTGCGCTCACTGGGAAGGTGACGACATATTGATAGGAGTGGAACAGATGGCGAGCGCGTCATCATTTTCTTTAAAACAGCCGCATCGCGACGGGAGTCTGAAACGTTGGAAGGGTCGGTGCGTTTGTCGGCCGTATGAGCTGTAGAGGCGTGATTCGTGCAGAGGAGGTGGTCTGACGCGGACAAGCTCTGGGGCGGCGGGCGTCGGCGGTGGGCGCATAATTGCCCGATTCGGTCGAGATTGGCGCCCAGGGCGGGAATCAGACGAAGCGAGGCGGAGCTGGGCTGGCTGTGAACATCTCGCTGCGCTGTCCAGCCAGGCAGCTTCAGCCCCGACAGCTCCGCTACTCGTGTAATCATCCCCGAAGCTGATCAGTGCGGCGACGAACCCTGCTGTGCCGTCCTCGACCTCTGTCCGTCTTCTGTGCGCATCCTAGCTCGTCGACAGAGCCTCCTACGGCCCTTGACACCTCTCCACCATCATGTCCACGACACGCTCTGTCCCCCCACCATCCCACCAGGAGGTGACCCGCAAGCTTTCCGTGCATTCGGCCGCTAAGCCACCTGTAAAGGTACCGTGTTGCCCACAGCGCCTTTTGCACTTCCCTCTCCCAGGCGCGAGGCCCCCATACCTCATTGCAGCTGGCGCTGACACGTCCGTTTGCCTTGGCCAGAAACCTACGCTCCAGTCGGTTCCGGTGTCTGGTACAGAGTCGGACTCAGACTCGGTGCTCACACCTGATGTCATCTCGCCGTCGCCAATGTCCACAAGCATGAGTGGAGCCCTCCTCGCCCCTGGCTCATCTCAACCTCCTCTTCAGTCGATCGCGGAACGCCGGTCTCATAGCGGAGGCGAAGACTCGGAGGAGGACGAAGAAGACGAGGAAGGGGGATGGAGGACACAACCTTACGGTGGCACTGTGCTGCAGGGATCGCCAGATGACACTGTCATCAAGACTGGTTACTTGTGGAAGAAGGGCGAGCGGAGGAAGGTATGTCAGTGTGTTGCGTTGCGCGTTTCGTGGTCTTGATTGTTCCGCCTGCGTTCTGCATCTGCTCTCCGTTCCGTACTCCACGCCCACTACCCCGCACCGTATCTCGATTGCACGATCTGACGCGCGTCTGTCCCCGAACGACAGACGTGGAAAAAGCGTTGGTTCGTGTTGCGCCCGGCACACTTGGCGTTCTACAAGACCTCAGCGGAGTACAAGTTGCTCCGGCTGCTTGATCTTACCGAGGTCCACTCATGCACACCAGTCGTGCTGAAGAAGCACCAGAACACGTTCGGACTCGTCTCCCCTACACGTACTTTCTACCTCCAGGCCGAAAACCCTAACGACGTCCGGGAATGGGTCAGCGCGATCAACGACACGCGTGTGCAGCTCGTTTCGACATCAACCCGCAACTCCGTCAGCTCCCCGATCCCAATTCCCACCACCCCGAAGACTGCCACACCAGCGTTCTATTCTTCTGGCATTTCATCCTCCCCCTCCCATTCTCCGAACCTTCACCAGCTCACCTCTTCTGAGTCCGATGATGCCTCACCAAATCCTCAGCCGGGCCCCGTGCCAGCTCCACCGGCGACAGCAATAGGTGAAACGTCGTCTCCCTCCAAGCCGGTCCTCTCGGGATATCTCATGAAGTGCGGATCCCGACGGCACAACTGGCACAAGCGATGGTTCATACTCAGCGGCGAGAAGCTCATCTACTCCCGCTCACACATGGTGCGTGCGCGCCCCCGTCGTGATTTTGAGTTTCTCCGGCGCGGAGTGCACCCGTCTCTAACACCGTTTCATTTGCGGCCGGCGTTCTGTGCCCTGCGTCGCAACAGGATACGAAACCCCACCGCCAGATCCCTCTCGCGTTCATCATCGACGCGCTCGAGTATGATCTCCCTCCGAACCGGAGCCACCCCACCGTCGCGTCCCCGGGCCCGCAGGCCCCGCACCAGCATCACGCCTCGTCCTCTGCCGGGACCGACGACGACGGCAAGGCCGCGGGCGCGCACACGTTCAAGGTCGTGACGACGAAGCGGACGCTGCTGCTCTGCGCCCCCAGCGAGGAGGAGGAGATCAAGTGGCTCAGCGCAATCCGCGCCCTCATCGCCCGCCGGTCCGTCGTCCCGGGCGACCCGTCTTCGTCCTCGACGCCCGGGAACGCCAGCTCGCCCCCGGGAGGAGGGGGCGTGGTTGCACCCCCCTCGGGGAACACGACGACGGTGGCGCCCCCCACGCAGAAGCGGAGGGACTCGTTCGTGCGAAGACTCAGTCTGAGCGGGGGCAGCGCGTTCGGGACGGCGCCGGGGATCCAGGTGCAGCAGGAACCCCCATCGGAACGGCAATCTTAGCGTTACATAGGGCTGGTCGGGACTCGGGAGCGCGCGCGCAGGGGCTCGCTCGGGGCGGCCGCGCGCGCTGTCGGGATGGAGACGCGATGCCGGTGCATGTGGCCACGAGCCCCGCGGGGGCAGGGGTGGGGAGATACGGATGCGCGATGTGCATCGCTTTGGGCTTCGCGGTGCGGGCACGAAAAGTCTCGATCGGGGGCGCCGGCGGGGATGGATTGGGGATGGGGATCTGAGTTCGCGGATGTCGATGACGGGCAGTGGTGGCGCGCGCGCTGGTGGCAGGCGCAAGCGCGACGGCTAGGGCCACGGCTATGGCTGCGTGTGTGGCTACGGCCTACGTCGCGAGATGAAACGAGAGATGTACGATACCTAGCGATACGTTGGTGGCACGAACTCTGGGATTGTGTTTGTTCTCGCTCACTTTTTTGCAAACGCATTCATCGCATGCAGATACGGATACGGTACTATCATATAGCCGTGGGTGCTGTGTTTGTTAATACCTCGCTTTGGAAGCTGCATTAGTTTCTTTGGAGACCCAGACCCATCTCGAGGAAGGTGGATACGTGTACAGTAACACTCTGTACTAATCAACGGAATCGAATAGACCGTAGTAAGAGGATGTTCGTACGGCAGTGCTCGGACAAAGCACATCGGAAGAGGAAGATGACGATTACTCGGAGAAGCGCCGGAGGAGATCGGGGCAACGGATGGCGGTGGGAGGAAGACGACTGTCGACATGTCCATCTGTCAAGACGGTCAGTTCTTCGCAGCGCCTGGATCACGGATGCGGAGCGGCAGAGAGGGCGAGGGTGGTGGTCGTGATCGTGTGCAAGGCTGCGAGCGATGGATCCGACGTGAGTCGTAGAATTAGGTAAGCGCCGAGTACAAAGACGGTTCTCCGCTGCGGCGATGGGGAGAGTTTAGTATTACCAAGAACGCGATAGCCCATTTGGAAGCCAGGACGTCGCACGACGGGGACGTGCCAGTCGTGCGTTCGTGCCGTCAGCAATTTGTCTAGCAATTGGGGCGAGCTCTCAGGATTTGGGCGTGTTCAGTCATTGTGCGGGGTCATGAGCGAGAGCTCCTGATCAGGGTGTGCCCAGGAGGCTGTCAGCGACGCGGGGAGGCCATGCGTGCGTCTGCGGCGGCTACCAGTGACGAGTGGAGGCTTTGTGGTGGCGCCGAACGAAGGGGGGACTCCGAGAAGAAAGGAAGACCGGAAGCGCAGAGGAGGGCCCGGCGCCTGGGGCGTCGGAGAGGAGCGCGTTGGATTGTGCAGGGGGATAACGCCGGTGCACTGGCAGGGTGCGTCTACACGTTACGCGCTCTGCGCACCCCGGTCCTGGTCCTGGGCGAGCGGGAACAGAGCGAGGACGCGCTAAGGCTAGCCATGGGCGGCGGCTTCAGAGCGAGGACGATGATGAAAGCGGCCGGTGGGAACACGACCAGGGCTGGGCGTCTCCGCCTGTCAGCCTAGAACACGGGCTCGGGCGGCAAATCGGGTGCCTGAGAAACAAATGACATCGCTCCGATCTCAGCGGCTGTGGGTTTTATCGGGAACGCCTTATGACCAGTCCTCTGGGCAGACACGAGGACGCCCTCGTCCAATCATCAGGGTTCGGCTTACTATCTGCACACAACAGAGTTTGAGGGCGCTCTTCCATTCTTTGGCGGCTACATCCTTCATCCCCAGCGCGCAGTGCTCCTCTCCGCCCTCGTTTCACCGACGCTCACCAGCCGTGTGCGGACACTGCAGAGGTATGCGTAGCTCTATGGGCACGCACGCGCAAGGGAGACGCGTCATATGCGCTGACTGGAGGTGCTACGGGGAATATAAATATGAGGATCGGTTACGTGATGCCGGAATGGCAGTGTACGGCGACGAATGCAAATAGACGCGTAAGGAAAGCAGGGGCTGGTGTCTGGGGGCCTGGCGGATAAGGTGGGGGGTAAATAAGGGAAAATAAAGCAGTCAACATCGGGAAAGTCGCACGGTTGTTGCCCAGCGCCCAGGGTACATAAGTGCTCTCCCTCTCGCTTCTCCCAACAACCGCCCACCACTCCCCGTCCGTCGGCGACTGTCCCTCCTCCCCTACCCGTATATTTGTACTCTACGTCCCCGACAGCCCACATTTCAATGCCCGACGCCCCCGCCAGCCCACGCAAGACCGTCTCCTCCGCCTCTCAGCAGGTGCGATCTCAAAAGAAGCCCGGAGCGCCCAAGCCAAAAGGCGCCGTTCGTGCTAAGTCGGGCTGCTACACCTGCAGGATTCGACGGAAGGTTCGTCCTCGAGGCGCTCATCATCCTCTCAGCAAAAGTCTAACCCCGATCTCGTCTCTCCGCGTCTTTTTTTCCTCCCCGCCGCGCCATCGTCCCGCCTGACGCCTCCCCGTGCTCGACACGTCTCCAGAAATGCGACGAGCAGCCCAACGAAGAAGGCGCGTGTCAGACTTGTGTCCGTCTTCGGTTGCAATGTCTCGGCTTTGGTGCCAAGCGGCCAGACTGGATGAGGGTCAGTTTTTTGTCGCCCGCTCGACTTCCTCGGCGATTAGGGGCTGACTATATCTATTGCTTCCCTAATCTACAGGAGAACAACAGCGTCACTGAGCTGCGCGAGAAGATCAAGACCTTCCTTGCTTCGCAGGGCATGATCAAGGGCCACTCTGGCTCGGGGCCGCGTACCACCGAGGCTGACCCCCCTGTTCTTGTTCTCGTCGACCATCTCCGCACCTCGCCCTCGAGTCCCCCCACTCCCACTCTGTCCGCCACCTCGAGCGAGGGCCAACGTCCCCCGCACAACGGCATGAACACGTCCTTCGAGCGTGCCCCTCCTCATTACCCTGCTATGCCGCCTCCGGAGCAGCAGCACTACGGCCAGAGTATGTACCCTCCTGCTTTCATCCCCGTTTCATGGTAGTAAACTTTCGCAGACTGGCAGCCTGCCATTCCGGAGTTGGGTCCTCATGACCCCGCCATGAATCGGGGGCCCATGCTGCCCAACGTGAACGACATGTTGTACCACCCATCTGCTCCCGCCCCGCCTCAGCCTCAGCCTCCCTCTAGTATGATACAGTCTCCTACCTCCATAGTCTCTGCTTCGTCCTCCTGTAAGGCGCCGTACCGTTATTAGTGTATCAGAATGTATTATGATTAATGCCCTCCTCTGTGCGCAGGGCAACCGCAACATGTTGGTTCTTCATCCTCATATTACCCGTCGGCGTCGACAGCAGGAGCAAGTGCGATGTCCGCGGGGATGGCGAATTCGATTTCTACACCGACTTACATGCCTTCCAATGCCAACGGAGTGGGTGCCATGGTGCCGACAACGGTATACTATAACCATCCCCATTCAACCCTCGGACGGTCGTACAACATCGACCCCAATTCTTTCTCTGACGATGAGCAGGAGCAGGGGCTTCAGAGCCCGGACGCGGTCATTCCAGTGCCCATGAACATTCTCAACGTCGGAGGACCTCCAGACCAGTCAACCCTCATCAGTCACTACCTCCAAGCCGTCCTCCCCATACAGTACCTACTCGCCGACTCGTCCATCAAGAATTTCATGTTCAGGATCATCCAGAATTCGCAGGCGGCACGAGACGCGGCATGTCTACTGTCCACTCTCCACATGCACTTCCTGTATCCTGGGCCGACCGACGACAACGCAGTGAACACGATCTTCCGGCGAATACAGGGCAACCTCCTCACGGACCGACGGTCGTACACCGAAGGGGACGCGATGGCGGGCCTGCACATCGTCTCGAGCTTCCTCTTCTCGGGGGGCCGCGGCGGGTGGGAGGTGTGGCTGGACATCGCGAGCCAGTACGTGCTCACGATCCTGAACGACCCGGACGTGTACGGGCCCGAGGAGGCGCTGCGGCGGTGCAGCGAGAGCACGCGGTTCATCATCAAGACGACGATGTGGTTCGACGTGCTCGCGAGCGTGACGACGGGGCAGGTGCCGCGCTTCCTCGAGTACTACCGCCTCCTCTTCAACGGCGCGTACATCGACGACCCCCTCGGCGGCTCCGAGATCTCGATGCTCCCCGTCATGGGCTGCGAGAACAAGATCGTGCTCGCGATCGCGGAGATCTCGAACCTCGCGCACTGGAAGGAGGGGTGCCTCAGGCGGGGCGCGCTCTCGATCCCCGAGCTCGTGCACCGCGGCGCGCTCATCGAGGAGCAGCTCCTCGCGCCCGCGTCGCCCAACAACGCCCTCGCGCCGCTCCAACCGGGCATGTACGGCCCGCAGGCACTGCACTCGCACATGCGGCCGGGCGGCCTTGGGGGAGGCGGCGGCAGCGGCGGCGGCGGGGGCGAGGCGGACGTGATGTGGCGGCGGCGGCTGACGAACAACATCTTCCGCGCGAGCGCGAAGGTGTACCTGCACACCGTCCTCTCGGGCGACTACCCCGCGTGCCCGGAGATCATCAGCGCGGTCACGGAGACGATTGGGGCTCTGCACGACGTGCCCGAGCAGCCGTCGGTGCACCGCAGCGTCGTGCGCAGTGTCGTCTTTGGGATATGCTTGTCGGGATGCCTCACGGACGACCGCGCGCAGCGCACGTTCCTCCTGAAGATGCTCGAGAGGCAGCAGCACGAGTCGGTCGGCAACATCCGCGAGGTCTCGAGACTCATGCAGCAGGTGTGGCAGCGCAGGGACCGGGATAGGGAGCAGGGCCGGTACACGTCGGTCGACTGGCGCGCGGTCATGCGCGAGAGCCACAACGACTTGTTGCTCCTGGTATAGGTCCCTGGTTCGCCGTCATCCGCGTTTGGTTCGACGCGGACCCCATTTGGTCTTTCGCATCCATTGGTCCCGGCCCCCATCCATTTGGTTCTCATACTCGCATCTGGTCGAGTGGTTCGCCAACGTCATCGAATTCACGCCTTCCATGTCGCTCCCAAGGTGTCCCCTTCTCACCGGCTGGATCGTCCATCTCGTCCATCTCTTCCTCCCGCGACCACCACCACTCCCAGCAAGTATTACGCTTTCAAGTCTCCCACGTCGTCTCCGGTTTGCCCTCTCCGCTTTTGCTATG
The DNA here is from genome assembly GCA_000338015.2 of Ganoderma multipileum BCRC 37180. Taxonomy (NCBI): domain Eukaryota; kingdom Fungi; phylum Basidiomycota; class Agaricomycetes; order Polyporales; family Polyporaceae; genus Ganoderma; species Ganoderma multipileum. The sequence continues at coordinate 23,833 of BACB01005485.1, read as the reverse complement.
CTTGCTGTTCTGCCGCTTCTCGTCTCCAATGCATAGGCTCACCAAAATCATTGCAGTCTCCGCCAGCGACCGTTGTACACAATAATAACCTCAGTCCCGATCTGCAGTCCCAATCCCCAATCCGATCTCCCAGTCCATGGCAGATACCACCGGCTCCGGAATTCCCCCGCGTCTCGCTAAGTATACACACGTCCATGCTCCCCCGTATTATGCCTCTTGTCGTGTTGTCAGGTCTAGCTGCAGTACTCGTTGTCTGTATGTATCCTTTACTTCAGTTTATCATACGTTGTCCAGGTTGCACCTCCTCACGTTGCATTTTATATAGTAGGACTTTGCCTGCACCTGCACGTATATTGCAAGGTTTCAGATGACGTCCCGATCACACGCACGATGTCCGTATAGGTCCCGAACCCCACCCCGTCCCCGTCCTTCCTTCCCCCGAGCCCGAGACCGAGTCGCACTACCCATAATCCGAGGCCCGAGAGCCGAAAGCCGACCGGGCGACGGACGTCGGGCACTGTCGCACGCGCGAGAGGGCATCCGGATTCGTGCGCAGAGCCGGCTTCGCGGGGTTCTTCTCCCACGCCGCCAGCCGTCCCGCGACAGCTTCTTCGCCCGGGCTTAGGACGAGCTTCGATTCCTAGTACCACGTCCCGGACCCCTTCTGTACCTTCTTTCCCATCGCCCCATCCCCTCCTCGCCACTCCCCGTCATCCCCCGTCGATAATGCTGTGCCTATACCCCATACCCTGCCCTGCCACACCCGGACTTGGGATCGTCCACGCTGCTTTTGCGGTGGATCCGCCCCACGCCGGCCCACCTCGCGGGTGGATGCGCAGTGCGGCGGACGGAAGGAGGGAAGGAGGGAAGGAAGGTGAAGCAGGCAAGGAAGAGAGGAAGCAAGGAAGGGAGCTCATGACGACGAAGGCGTGAGCGGCGAAGCAGCCACATCCTCCACTCATTTTACCACTCGAGGAGGCCGCGCCACGCGCTCCGAATTCTGAACCGCAGGCGGTTCCGGGCTGCAAGCGAGCTCTGCTGCGGGAACGGCGGCTCAGAGAGCACGGGAAGGAGGACCAGGACCAGGCCCAGCGGACGGGTATGATGGGACAGCCATGACGCAGAGGAGGTGCGTCATGCGCGTCGCGCGACAAGTCGAAGAGCAGCAGTGACGGTGTACTGACAGCAACCAGTGAGGCTCCCCGTCTTCTATCGTGGCCAGCTTCGCGCATCTAATCCGATAACACCCAGAAGGTTCAAACGCTCCGTCGCTCGACGATGTCCGAACGTGTTCGACACAGTCTACGTCTAGCGGACCGCGACCACCGCCTCCACCACCATCCTTGCGGGACGTCTGTGGCTCTGGGACCATAGGGTCCGGCGGTACCGATGCGGTTGCCCCACTGCCATGGTTAACGGCCCCCCCATCACCTGGGACGCAGATGCGGTTACGGGCGCGTCCGTTTCCCACTTGGGGGCCATTCGAACAAGCACATGGCGCCGGAAGCGATCGAGGGCGGATGGACGACTGGCCAGCCCGGTCCTGACGTACTTGTACGCCTGCGGCATACAGCAAACGCGCACCCTTACATCACAGCGCTCGCTCGCTGACCCGGCGGGAACGCACCATGGCTCAGCCGAGGCCTGTCATCCTCGTCGTCGTCGTCGTTATCGTCATTCGCTCCTGCTCTCGGCGCTCACGCCAGTACGCCACAAACCCAGGCCGACTCGGACGGCACGGAGCGAAGAGACGGATGGGAGAAGGAGCGCCGCGACAGGGCGCAGGGACGTTCGCGCCGCGTGCGAGCGCGCGCGTATGCGCCGTGTCGTGGCGCGCTCTAGTAGAGCCTGGAGGACAAGACGGGACAAGGGCCGAGGCGATGTCGCCATGGTTCGCAGTGATGGAGGGAAGGCGCGGCGGGGGGAGCCGCCAGACTATGCCGTACACCACCTCGTCTTACAGGCTGCGAGTGAGCGAGCGAGCGGGCGGCCGTGCGCGCGCTCGCGGTGCAGTCGGTCGGTAGTTGGAATGCTTCGAACGAATGGTCAGTCTGCCTTTGCTACAGTCGCCCACCGGAACCCGCTCGCTGACTACCCCGGTTGCCGGCGACGCGCACCAATCCCCCGTCCGTCCACTCGTAATCGTAATCAATGAGTGGGGGCGGACGCGAACGGGACGGGGCTTGGGGTGCTGTCGAATGGCAAACTCAAACCCTCGCAAGGTGCTTCTCGAGCACGAGCTCGCTCGTCGGCTTGCTTATACGAGCCTCGGCGAACAGAAGCGGCAGCGGCGCGAATGCTGTATGCTGTAAGTGATATCACAGGCAGGCACGCCGCGGCCCGACTTCGAACGAACGATAGCAAGGCTAACAATGGCAACAAGTGCCCTAAAGCCCCCGCTGACAGAGCCCGAGGCGAGGCAAGATATGGATATGTTGCGGCACGGCACGGGTTCCCCCCCTCTCCGAGAGGGCCCGCTGCGACAAACGTGGCGCGGCATGCTCGCTGCGCGGATGCTCCGCGCTGCCTCCTCGGGCCCGTGTGGGCTAATGCGTCCGGGGCTCCCGCGCAATCCCCGTCCTGCCACAGGCTATGCCGGCATTGCGGGGCGCCTCCGATGGCGTGTCGGTGGCCTTGACAGGCTGATGGGAGATGGGAGCTGGGGAAATTCGGGGGCTCTTCCCACCAGAGGCCCAAAAAGAAGACGCGCAAGTCAAACTCTGTGCGGCGTGCGCCCCAGCTCGGGAGCGAAGAGCATGTTCGAGGTGCGTGGCATGTCCTAGTCTGCTGGTGGTCGTGATCTAGGAAGAAGCTGTAAGTTGGTATTGACAGCAGCCGCACGTCCAACTCTACTCTAACGTGTGGCAAGAGGGAAGGGCGGAAGACGTACCAAGCCTGCAGTGTGGCTCATGGGACCAGGTATCGTGCCACTGCACTGCGGACGGAGCTCGCATGACACGCATGAGGCCCTACCGGTGCGTGCTGCCAAGAGCACGAAGGTGAGGACGGCCGTGCAGGGCAAGCCTTGAAGTGAGCCTTCGGCATCGCATGCCACACAAGGTGAGTTCCCGCAGTTTGGCGTTGTGGGCGACGATTTGCGAGACCGGTGCCGTGGGTAGAGCATGCGCACGATGGATGGGCCGTCCGCAGAGCTCGAGAGAGGGTCAGGCGGAGGAAGGGCGTAGTCAGTGGCAAAGGGGGCTCTCCATCCCCACGGAGCACCGGTAGCACCGCACCGTGCGTGTCGCTCGTCTCGCGCCCCCTATTGTGTCGTTCGTAGTTTGGATGTACCTAGTAGAGCAAAGTGAATTAGAGTGTTGTCAAGACACAGCACGGGAAGTGGGTACCAAGACGATTCTCGTGTCTTGGCTCCAAGTTCAACCTATCCAGCTGCCGCTTCTGGCGTGTCGACGATCAGGTCAGTGCCACTGCGTGAAAGAGAGCCCCAAGAAGCCAGGGAGGGGTCGCAATGCCGCCACCATCTCCATCTGTCCGTGCCTCGACTTCGACACCCTGGCTTTCGGCAGGCAACGTGCGGAGAGAAGTCGACGGAAGCGGACAGCCTGCGTTCGGGTGGAAAGCCGGAAGGGGCACCAGATTGGCCTGCCTCGCAGGGGGATACGGCGGCGCGTGTGCCAAAGTTCAACGGACTCCTTCATTCGATCACCTACGAGAGACAGGCCCCTTGAACCCTCTGGAAGAGACGGATATGCGTCAGTCGTCTGACCTGCGATCGCAACCTTGGGGGTGGAACTCGACGGGCCTATCCAGCTGCAGTAGGTCCGGGTCCGGATCCGGGAGGCTGAAAGAAGGCGAGGAAGGTGGGAGCCTCGTGGTGGTGTTCTTGGTGTCCTTGAGCTTCTTTTGCGCCATCCATCATTTATGGATGGGCCTCCCGGACCTTCGACTGTTTTCCCGATGAAGCAAACCTTGTTGTCTTCCGCTTCGCCTGTTGTCGCGGGGATTTGCTGATGCATCCCGCGCATGGCCGGTCGACGCGGTCCAGCGGGGTCTGGATTTCGAAGGCGGAGGAAGTTCGTCATGTCGCTTGTCTGTGGGTGCTCTCTGATCATGACACACGAGAAAGGGGAGATACCGGAGCTCGGTCGATAACAATACGAACACGAACGCGAATGGCGCATGTATAATAGATACCTGTGCCACTCGCACTGCGCACCCACTCTAAGGCGCGTTATTGTATTGGCCTCATGCCGCAGAGGACGATCGAAGTACACGAGACGCGTCCCAAGAGGATCCAGAATGACTCCAGCCCGGGGGGTGGACGTGTTTACGCAGAGCTTCATTGGAGTTCTGGCAACCCAAGCAGCGCATTGGGCCCGCGTCCATACGATGCCTCGTCGTTTGCGAGTGCCACATGCCGTAATACGTATACGTGCGCAGCTGCGAAGTGCATCAACCCACATGCGGAAGGTTCGAAACGATAATGTTGCTGCGCTAGGACGGCCACGGTCGGATTCTCCTGCCGTGTATGGGATCGTGAAGCACCGTATGCAGACGCATCGGTGCTGGTCCTGTTGTGCCATCCACAGGTTTATATGCTATTCAAAGATGCCCCGGTCTCTGCCCATCGGGCTATATTTCATTCCAATTTCACCTATTTTGTAGGTTTGTACACCAGCCTAGTCGCAACGAAAAAAGCAAATGAGTCAGCTCAGAAGGCGACGGAAAAGAGCGTTTGTGGAACGATTGGCATCCCCTAATCACGTCGATTGGTAAGAGTTACTGAGAACACGTCGACGGTGCAGCTCTCTAACCCCCCGCCTTCTATCTGAGAGAGCGAACGACTGCCGCTGCCTCGGAGGCCGATGATGACAAGCAAGCTGCAACAGCTACGTTGGCGTTAACTTGGACGTTTGCCAGCGACGTTAAACGACGCGAGCCATATACGGATACTCATCCGATGGCCGTGCACTGCCTCCTCCTCAACATCAAGTATGATCCCGACTCCGGATCCCGAGTGCCAACACCATGAAACGGGGTGGAAAAGGATCCACTAATTGCCGCTACAACGATGCGGCGGATGGTTTATTGAAAACCTCGGGCCGCCATTGGAACTCCAGTAATCCGGACGTCCACCGAGTCGCAACATGAGGAAACGGTTGTAGCGATTCATCTGGGCTCCTCAGCATCGCTGTTGATCATGTCAGATCGGAGGTCCGGACCCACGGCCTACCGCGAAGCATTCTTGCTCATCACGGAAAGGAAGTGCGCCGCATGGCACGCATCACCGACGCGAATTTCGAGCAGGAGTTGGCACCCAGTTGGTATGCGCGCCATGTGTGCGCGCTTCCGATGGCGGAAGTCGCCAGCTTAACGCCCCATGCTGGAGGACCTTTTGGATGCGTGAACATGACGAAGTCACGAGGATTGGTGCTGTGATATAGTGACAGGACTCTTCCAGTGATTCGGCGATTCTAGTGGATCGTACTACTACTCGCCAGCTGTGCAAGCGCAACGTGGTGCAGGTTCTGTACGTACCAACAACTTGACAAAAAAATGCGACAATAATCACATCGGCCCCGTTGTCCCGTACATGCGAGGTGGCGATGGGGCCGGAGGCTAGAACGGGCACCTATCGAGGAAGGCGTGGCCTCAAGCGAGAGGAAGGCCAGGGTTTCCCAAGCGCCTACAGTCGAAGGAGGTGAAAGTCGAGGAAGAACATCTACATACGCGCCTATTGTGTGGGAAGTCCCGACGAGGATCGGATGTGAGACGCCCGGAATGCCTCCGAGCCCAAACCAGGCTCGGACGATCCCCATCGCACCTATCGGAACCCGGACACGATCAGGTGAGAAGACCAAGAAGCCACTTGCATCTGTATCGTCAACGAAGGGACGCACGAAGGATATACGGAGCTCTACCCCCCGGTGCCAGTCCACTGATGCGCTGCCAGCAGCGGTGAGGTTATGCGAGCGTCCTTGGATGTAGGCGCGTGCCCAAGTCACCTCTGCAATGCGGCCGAGACAAGATTGGCACGAACATCGCGCACGGGTGCAGAACGTGTGTGTTCGTCGTCCACCCGTGTCCGGCCGCAATCCTACGGAGCTTTGGCTAGTTGCCGGACATACATGCTCCGAGCCCGGACCTTTAGCCCCCGCCACCTGACGTACTCCCTCGAATGCGGACTGTCGCATGCGACGGGGGGATGTACAGGCAAGCGAGGAGATCCCTGGAAAAAATATGCGACTGTCATTATTGCCTCGCTCTCGAAAAACCTAAAAACCACCTGCGGCCTGAGGTATTTGATAATCACCCGAGGCAAGTCGGGCGAATCCGCTCTAGAGGGGTTACTTGGAGTCATCATGGGACATACAGCCGTCGGCGACCGCGAGAGCTTCAGTGTATTGTACGGCCGGGATTAAGAGACAAACTCGCTACACCTCTGGAGCACCGGTTCGCTTGGGAGGGGCAGGTCGGCAGTTTGCATGATACGCACAAGTTTGCGCGGTACATGGGAGGCTGCATGTTGAACAAGAGTCTGCACGATATACACAGCGTGGTGAGGCGAACCCTTACCATGGCCCAAGTTCGCGCCATCGCTCTCCTCCTTCAACGGCTCGAGTGGTACGCGCCATGCCGCGTGTATTGTATCTCGGTTCCCTTTACACCATTGCCACCAGGGCAAGCAAGCAGTGGCGCAAGGAACGACGGAGACGTTGCCGCATCGCGATGCGCGTGGCACGGCTAACCTCGAAGCCTGCAGCGTGCTCGAAATCAGCGCATCGACAAAATCGAGAGATGGAGGCACTCACGCATTCAAAATGGGCGCACAATTTACACGCACCCACAAGCGTGAACGCGGAGCGCCCCTGCTCGACCCCAAGTCCAGTGCCTGCCAGTGTGTAAGGTAGGGAGGTTCCATCGACATCGCAGAGCACCTACAATGAAAAGATTTCGAACGCTGCTGCAGCACAGCGATGGGGTGCTTCCCCACGACCGGAGACCGTCGCATGGCAGCGACAGTGAGAAGATGAATAACGATACCGCAAGAAGGCGGCGGGAGTCGAGATGCATCGGCCTCGACTTCGACATCGCCCGATGCACGGATCGTTGTCAAAACTATGGTCGATGTCCGAGGGGACTGAATATGATTGTCGCGCCTCGCGCTGGGCCCCTTTGCGATACGATACTGAGATTTCAGGGTCGGTCGTGAGCGGTTGATATCATTGGATTTCGATGTCGAGTCTATGTCGAGGCCGAGGCGGGGTCGAGTTCGAGCTTAGGGCGGAGGGAGACCGACACAACCACCGTCGCACGTTTCGTCCGTTCCTCTAGGGTGTGCATTCTCGTGGTACAGGAATAGAACTTCGATGGTTTCCGTCCGGGGTGGACCCGCCTGCGCAAGAAAAGGGGGGCTTCCGTAATCGCATAGATGCGTGTGGGGAGAGAGCCTAGGATAACACGAGGAGAAGATGAGCGAGCAACTGCAATGTGGTCCGGAGGGAGGTTTGATTACATACTTCCGTTTCAGTCTTCGGTGAAGTCAGAATGGTAGATGCGACTAGCCAACGTCAGTGTGTGTCAAACCTAGCCATAAGCTTGGGTAACTGAGCTGCGCATGCTATCCAGCGACTCCCGCTGACGAACGCGCTGCAAGCACGAGACCGAAAATCGCTGACATTAACCAACCAGTCCGTGCATGTCGTCGGGCTGTCAGCTGCCAACGCAGTTGTACAGCCCTAGCTGAGTGATGTGCCACAGCGGTAATGGATTGAGCGGCTGCACACCATCGGGCACAGTGGGACCAACACCCAAGCGCGGGCCGTAGTCAAGGACGCAGAAGGTTCTGTCTCATGGGAATGTCGAGCGAACGGCACACCATCTGCCGGCCGCCCTACTGGAGTCAGTTCAGCCCGCGGACCAGGCTGGCGGACAGCTTCTCCATGACACAGAACCCTTGCCCTGCCGCACCCTCGGAGAAGGGGCTCGCGAGCCCTATACTTCAATCTGAGGCGTTGAACATATCAGACCTGCGTCCATACCATACTAGTGCCTTGCCAACACCCTGACGATGGAGCGCCACCAAAGGTAAGCGCGTCGCCCGCAATTGACAGGGGTGTAAGTTTCCTGTTAGGGTATGTTTCAACAGGCACACAGCTCCCGGTAGTCCAGGGTAGAGGGAACACACCAACAGATGGGAGAATGGAAATGCAGAAGAAGCCGTGGGCCGTTTACGTGACGCCTCGCGGCTGGCAACGGATGGCGGATTGTCGAGGGTTGTGCGGTGCGAGAACGCATTTCGTGGCGCTACCTCGGAACTGTATTGAAAACAAAACCGCGCGAGAAGGGGCTGTAAGTAACACCCTTGGCAAGGGTCAATAGGTGCGGCTGAATAGGAGTACCGCAAATTGAGAACACCGTACTCACTGTGCTCATGGATCGTGTCGATGCGGAGGAAGGGGCGTACCATGGTCCCTAGAGGGCTTGAATCCTGGTCAAAGAAGTAGTCCAGGTTGGTGATGATATCTGAATAACAGTCATGATAGACGTTAACCTCGCTGGCGCATTGGAGGTCCAGCGCCCCGAATACGGCGAGGTCCTTGGAGCGTGTTGGGGGACAGTCATTCCACGTGCGACTGTTGAGGAAGGAAAGTTCCTAAGAATTTGTTTTCCAGATCGAATTGGTTCTAGGTCCGGACGCATGTTGTCCTGTCTCCTGGCTCAGGACATCTTTTCTGATCGGGGACAAATATTAAATGGGAATTGCGCACCTGGCCCAGAAGTACGTACTACGTGCGGATGAGATAATATGTCCATATGCGTCAGTGTCATCGAGGTGGTTGGTGGTGGTTTTGCATCGGCGACGTAATCGGCAGCGAAGGTTTCCGGGCTCGGCAGGCGGAGTTTCCTCGGCACCCGCTGCAAATTCAAGCGGAACAAAAACTAGAAGAGGCGGAGATCAGGACGATGAGCATGATTTCAATTTGACATCTCTGTGATTCCATCACAGAAGGACCCAACTTCCAACGAAGACTCACACCACGTCCTGTGCGCAGTACCCGTACTTTGGAGCATCGTGGCGGTACGTGGCGATGTCCTTTAGGGGCTCAAACAGCTCTCCCAAGATACTGTAAGCGCAGCCACTTGAACACGAACAACTGGTCTGTTCGGTGAGCATCCAGCCAGCCGCGAGGCCTCGCGAGGTTTGACGGAGAGGAAAGAGGGGAGTCGCGGGTGACAGGCCGCGAAGACCGACGAATTTGATGTTCCAGGGTTGCGAAATTCACGGATCCGCACGCTCGGGAACACCTCAACTCATGTGCACCAGAACGATGATGGCTTTCCGGCGGCTCTCGCCTGCCCTAATCGTGTTTGATCTGCATCGAGCTGTCGGCCATACGCATCCTGACCGATGCCGACACGACGCCACCGATAACTTATATATGTTGATGAAGACTGTTATCTTTGGTCAGTTAAACAGAACGCTACCAGCCATGTACAGTATGAACAGCCCTTGTACACATAATCGATGAGTCAATGAGGACCGGTGAGATGGCAGTCTTGACCGGGGACTGATGCACGCGAGTAGGGATCTTGTGCACGCGCACAAGTAGAGCAGTGAATGACGGAACTTCCATTCTTCTAATGCCCAGTAATGCGCCTTGAGGCAATCGCGGTAGCCTCGAGGCTGGCCCAATTCCAGATTCGCCGAATGGAGTATGGTGCCTAATGTTACGGTTATACGGCGGGCTACCGTCCGCATTCTCATGACCATAGGAGGATGTCGTTGTGGACTGGGTTGGAATGGAATGACACGGAAGTGAATGATGGGCTCAAGGATTAGCTCGACAGTCAACAGCTCGCAGCAAACAAAAGCGGTTCGTAGGGATGAGATGAAGCACACATCAGTATCTATCACCAGATAACATCCGGGGATGGGGCGAGCGGGAGGACATAAGGCAGGTCGCGGTGTGCGGAGGCCCGCATCTTTTGGCCAGAAATGGGCATGGAGACCGTTCGCACGTAGATCTTCCGAACTGGTGTGTCCTGTCCATATCGAGCGGAGGAATCTAGGCACGTTTCATCCCGGAACACTCTCCAGCCACCTCATCCGGGGAGAAACAGTGCGTCCATACGCTTCATTCCACGGGGAGATGGTGTAAAACGGTGAGCTTGAGTTTAACTTCCTGCGAATTGGCGATAGCAGGTGTGCAGGAGTTTGATTAGTATGTCGTATCTGGCTGTTCTACTCGAACCCCCGACACACCGGAAGCTTATATCAGCGCCAAAATTGGGAGCATGTAGCGTGGCCAACCGTGTCCTCGTGAAAAGAAGAGAAGGAGCTGAATTCATAACAGAACTGGGGCCCGACTGAGCGATGACGACGTCGTGATGGCTGCGTTGTAAAGGCCGAATTGCTCGTTGACGCGGCTTTTGAGCGTACTGTGGAACTGCCCGAGCTGCTAGTCATCGATTGCAAACATTCCGGAGACAAGGGGGTTTAACCAGCATGCCCACTCGCGTGGGTCGCGGTTAGGGCATATACAATAGCGACGCTAGTGGAACCGCAGTGTCGGTCATTCGTTCCTATCCGAGCCCCAGGCCCGGGGGTACTCGGATAGAAGGACGTTATCCGGACAGCGTTTGGCCATTGGGCTTGCAACCTCCGGGGAGGCCATGGGGAGGACACTGCATCACGGCAAAAGGATGAGGTGGAACGCGCGTTTGTGGCACGTATGTTTTCTGAGAGGGAGATCAAGGCGTGATCAGGATGGGTAGGACGAATCTAGATGAGGCTCCGACCGGAGGAGGGGAATTAATTGGCATAAAATAACCGGAATAAAACGAATGATGATGGTCACGAAGCGCGGGTGGGTGGGCTGGAGGCGATCTGTCTTGTGTCGCGTGGGATTATGAATTCGTCGGAGAGGGCTGGTGGGGGAGAGGGGGTCGGACCCTTGGTGACGAGACGCGAGATGATCTGGTCCTCCATCATGCCGTCGCCTCCTTCTCTCCTCTCCTCTCAAATCCCCCAAATACACTCCCTTTTCAGCCACAATTCCCGACCTCCCTCACCGCCTCCGTCTGCTTGTATTTCTCCCTGCTCCCTCTGCCCCTCCTGCGCTTTCCTCTTCTGTCTGTCGCCACCGCCTCTGCCGCGTTCGCCATAACAGCACCCGGCTCGCACTTACATGGCTCTTCAACCCATCCCCTCGCCGTCCAGCGGCGACAGCCACTCCCCGTCTCCCGAGCTTCCATCTGACGGCACGTCTGCCAATACTTCTCCCGCCTCCTCCGCCACGCCTCTCCACGCTCCGCCTGCCTCGGATGAGGGCGACCCAAGTTCGAGCAGCACACCGACGCGTGCCATGTCCGACCTCGCGCGCTCGTCCTCTGCAGGCAAGGGCGGCTGCTGGTACGCCTTCCCCCGCGCCCCCTCCGCTTCCATTGCTAACTTACGGCTCCTCCCGCGCGCTGGCCTGTGCGTCCGCAGGACGTGCCGAGTACGACGAAAGGTGAGCGTCACGCACCCTGCAACCTCCGACTTCGCGACGCACGTCTTCCCATGCTCATCTGTCCCTTGTGTCATGGCCCTGCTTCTCCTTCTCGCATGTCTAGAAATGCGACGAAGAACGCGAAGGCGACTCCTGCAAGACGTGTCTCCGGCTCCGCATAAAGTGCCTGGGCTGGGGCCCCAAGCGGCCCGACTGGATGCGGGTGCGTCTGCGTCTATCACCATCTCCACGCCGCGCCACACACTGATTACCCCCTCTCTTCCTCCGCTCCGCCCTGCTAACATTGCTGCAATCTTGGCCCGGCCGTCATCGCGATACGATTGCGGCGTGCACAGGACAAGGAGAAGGTCGCCGCGTACAAAGCGAGCATCAAGGAGCAGCTGTCGCGGATGGGCCTCATCCGTGGACAGCCCCGACAGCCCTGGCACTCCGCCGGCCTCTCCACGTCCTCGCAGCCCTCAACACCGGGCGTCGCAGGCCCTGGCCCACAGACGACGCTCCGACGCAACATGAGTGCGCGCGATACGGCCTTCCGGCGCGACTCGCCATACGTAGCCGGGGGAGCGGGTGCGCCATATCACGTTCCCAGAATGACGAGGCCCATATCGGGTAAGTCTCTCGTCTCCTGAACGTTCCTTCGCCTGGCCCCGTGCCCTTCGCTGCCGTGCCCGCGTGCGAATGCCAGTTGCGTCTTCGTCTGCATGCTTGCCCGCGACGGGAGCGAGGCCGGGGTCGGACGGAACGTAACCTTGTCGGGGATTGAGTCATTGCTGACAGAGCTGCGCGCAGAAGCCGACCAGTGGGGGGGTCATAACATCTCCGCCTCCTCGTCGCCCCGCCACCACCAAGTCTCACCGATGGCCCAGCTTCTGCCCACGCCCGCGGCACACGACTCGCTCTATGGACTCCAGTCACCACCGCTCTCCATGGGCGCAAGCGACGACATACCTTATTTCATTCCACAACAAGGGCTTCCACAGCAAGGAATGCCCATGTCCATCCCTCCACCTATGCCGGCAGCACCACCACCACCGACGGTCCGCAAGGATGAATACATCTCATATTACTTCAAATACGTGCGAGAGTTGCAATATGTATTTGCGGGGGAGTCACTTGCAAATCTCCTACTTCCTGTGAGTGTTCTGGGCCTGTCGAAGTTTAGAATCAGCGGGGTTCCATACCACACATTATCCCATATCCACTTGGACTTTCCTCCCTCGCGTCCGCTTTACGCCAGCTATAGGCCGAATTGGCAGGAATGCACGAGGATGCCGCGGGCACCTCTTCTGCTTCCTTCAATGGTGTTTGGCGTCGTGGATATCGGGATCACTCGATATCCTCAATCGCGATGCTTCTGTGTGCGTGCGCGCGCCAAACGACATCGAGCCCTTCTCTTCCCCGCTCATACACATGACATGGGCGGCGAGCATGGCGTTGGGCGCGAGGGGGTGAGTCAAAGCATAAGCATGCTGCCCATCCCATTCTGTAGCTTATTTTTGACTGACGTCCCTGACGATCCCCCTCTCGGACAAAATCGCTGACCTCCCCTTCTCGATCCACAGATCGTCCAGACGGACCCCGACGGCCCCGTTGCGCTCTCGCTGTGCGCCCTCGCGGCCCTCCATCATGGCCGCGCCCAGATGGCACGGAGTAGCCAGCCTATCGTCGACGACCCCGACGCGGAAAACTCGCTCCCCCGACAGTTCTACAACCGCGCGCTGTACCACCTCATGCACTCCCCACAAACGAACGGTACGGGCCGGTACTCGGATTCGGACGCAGTCGCCGCGATGCAGCTCGTCGCGTACTCGCTCCTGGGCGGGGGTTCCACCGACTGGGCGACGCCCCTCGAATACGCGTGCGAGTGGCTCGCCCAGACGGGCATCTACAACGAAGAGAACCCGAAGCTGACGCTCCTCGGCATGTCCGCCGCAGGCCGCTTCGCCGCGCAGGCGACCATGGTGCGTTGTGCCCTCACACGCTGCGTCGCCACGGACTGTGCTGATGGACACCCTGTGTGACTTGACTTACCTACTGCCGGTGCAGTACTGCGACATCTTCGCGAGCATCACGCTCATGCAGCCGCCGCGCTTCCTGTCGCTGTACAAGCGGCTCTTCGGGGGCGGTGCGGGCTTCTGGGCGAGCAGCAGGATGAGCCCGACGTCGAGCGCGCAGCACTCGCAGTTGCGCATGGACGGGCTGTCCGGCTGCCCGGACGAGGCGCTGCTTGCGATTGCGGAGATCTCGGCACTAGCACATTGGAAATCGAGCGAGCTCCAGAGCGGTAGTCTAAGCATGCGCGAGCTCATCCGGCGCGGCGACGCGATCGAGCGCGAGCTCAGGGAGAGGGCGACAGGCAAGTCCGGCGCAGACGAGGACATCAAGAACCCAGCGATACTGGCGGGGGCGGCGTCGTCGTCATCCTTGGCTGGGGGGCTGGATATGCCGGCAGGGATGGCGATGGCGCCGTCGCCGCAGCCGGGGATGTCGGGCGGGATGAGGTCGACTAGATCCCCGATAGACACCACGAAGCACATCATTGGAGAGATGTTCCGCGAGGCCGCTCTGCTGTATCTGCATACGGTGCTCAGCGACTCGGTACCAGGTATGGCACTCACCATCGTCCTCATCCAAGCCCAGTCTAACCTGTCCTTCTCCTTCTTCCCTCTGTGGCAGGTGTACCCGAGATCATGAACGGCGTCGACCAGATGGCGAAACTTCTTAACGAGCTCGCCCCGTCGCCATACGACCGCACCCTCGTCTTCCCCCTCTTCCTGACCGGGTGCCTGACGGACAACCAGATGATGCGCGAGGTCATCAAGCACCGGTTCTTCATGCAGGACGCGACCAATGGGAATGTCCTCCTCGCGCAGACCGTGATGGACGAGGTCTGGGTCCAGCGCGCACATGCCGTCCGCTCGTCGCGGCAGGGCGACCATCCGCATCTGACCGACTGGCGACAACACCTCCGACTGCAGTGGGCGAGCCTCCTCCTGGCATAGCCCGTCGGTCTCCTCCCTTGCTTCCTTCGCTATCCTCTTCTCTCCCTCGTCTTCCTTTATCCGGATTCTACACAGCCGCATACAGGCTATGTCATTATGACGCGCCCCCTTCGACGAAAACGACGTACCTTTAGAGGACTCCTCCCTAATCTTCTCCATTTCTTTCCACCACGCTCCCGCCCTTTCTATATGCGTAGTATACCCGGACGGGTGACCTGCCCGACACTACTACTGGCTCCGGAGTTGTATATATGCCCGCCCTGGATCATGTATCTCTTGGTTAGTGTTCTGTTTGTTTTCGTTATGTTAGGTACCTTAAGTTAGGATCGTAACATGCCTTGTATCATCTCCTCCTATCGAATTATATCCTCCAGTTCGTTCTCTACCTTGCTGTACGTCATCGGTGGGAAGATGCTCGGTCGAGTGCGTCGGTATGTGAAGGGGAGTACAGAAGCCTTTGCGGAGACATCAGAACCACAGAGTTGGTGGGGGAGGGGCGCATACAGCCAAGTGTAAGGGGATCAATGAGCTCACCTCCTTTGTATATATTTATATGCGGTGGCGGCTGGGTGGCGGCATGGGGCGAGAGCTCAATGCGCACGGCACAGGAGGGAGTGAGACATGGCGTAGCCACCGGAGCGGACGTCGGTGTCCGGATATGGGGGACGGATCAGTTTTAGACTAGCCGAGGACCGAGGGCGGCTGATGCGCAGGCACGGCGCTCAGCGCTCAGCGCCGGTGCGTGACGTCGGGCGGGAGACATGGTGACTGCGCGGCGTGGCTGGCGGAAAAACGGTGGGTGCGAAACGAGATCGTGAAGCAGCTGAAGCAGGTGGGGAGAAGGGGAAGACGATGGCGGACGGCGAGTTGCAGCGCTGAGGGAAAGGTAGGGGGATCATGGGGACGTCATAAATTGCACCGCAGTTAGACGAGGAGTTCAGTAGAGTGGTTCATATTGCATCCGCGAAGTCGATGTGTCGGGAATTGCGACAATCTGGGAACCATCGAGGAGAGCGTATGATGTTGATTGGGTATCGGCGTCACCGTCCTTCACAGCGACGGAGGAGAGGACAAGTGGAAGGATGGGTTGGACGGAGGGAGGAGGAGGAGGGACAGGAAGGAGGCCTCTTTGGACGGAGAGGGTATTTACCGACTGGTCGGAGAAGAATGGGGCCAATAAGAGGATTCGGGTGAGCCGGCTATCGGTGATTGAGTAGGATTGCCGTTAGCCGGGGCGCATTGTCGGTGACATTGACATTCAATATTCACCTCTTTTCGCGCTTTGCTTTTCACCGTCTCCTCCTCTCCCCCGCCTTGCCGCCACCGCCGTCGCGTTTCGCAGTCCCCTACCGTCTCGACTGCCGCTGGGCTCCTGGAGAGGGTGTAGAAGGTGCGATCGCTGGCCTGCGCGTGACTGTTCGGATTCTTATGCGAAGAGACAGCGCGCTCAATCTGGGATGATCTGCTTAGCCTCGCCGCCCTGGCTCTTGCGCGCTGCCCGCCCATCTGCCTGATTCCGTACACCCTTCTTGCTCCAGCTCCGCTCGTCCAAGTCCAGTCGCGCCCACTACCAGCATCCTGCGGGCGTAGCCCGTTTTGGACACCACCCGCGTGCTCTCTTCGCCTCTCCCTCGCAACTGCCGTCACCTTTTCGTGTACTTGTCAAGCTCGAATCGCGCTCTCGACGGGTCGCGAGTTGGGAGCTGCGTGTGCGGCGCGTGTATCTCTGACAATGGAGGAAGAATGGCACGTTCTGTTCGCGAACTCAATCCAAGGTTCTGCCACCGCCCGCGAATGCACAACAGACGGTCGCATTCCAAGCCCGAATTCGAACAAAGTCAAGAGACTCCCCCTCCCCCGCCCATCCGCCTTCCTTTCGCGCTCACGTGCACCGGCGTGCAGCGTCTCGAGCACGGACATCTCGCCGCGCCCGACCGCTCGACCACGGCTGCAGTTCATTTCGCGCTGGGCGCACCCCAGGCTCCACCCCCGCGCCGGCTTCGGTACGATTCAACGCCCACTGCGATGATCGTTGCCGCCCATCATGGCCAGCGCGCGCCACCGTGAGTGCCTTCGTCCTCTTCTTTGCATTCTTCCTCCCCGTTCTGAGCTAGAAATGTGATAGTACAGCTGCGGTGGCTTGCGCCCAGGAGCTCGTGGCGGCATCTCTCTTCTCGGCTGAAGGTGGAACAGGTCCGAGAGGTTCGACTGTTTGGATAGGTAGCGGCTTTGCTGAAACAAGGAGAACGCTCAGCACTTCATCGCGACCTATCAGCCTGGCGATATCTACGCCCTACTTTTCTTTCAAAAGCCCTGTCAAGCCTGCGCTAGAACGGTGCGCACCGAGACGGTTGGGTAGAACGCGCTTGGGAGAGGTCTCATATTGTAACTCTTCGGAGGTGTAGGGAAGAGGTCGTGCTCATTCATATGGCGATGTCTCCTTAAAGTGCGCCCATCAGTGCTTCCAACTTCGTGGGACCTCGGAACAACTGCACATTGTCGGCGGGGGACGCAATTGCTGAAGCGTCCTGAAGTGTCCCGGCCTAAGGCTTCCAGACTCCAGACTGACTGTCGGCCCGAGGTTCTATCACTTCTCGTGCGCCGCCCGCTGACATCCACTGCCAACCGCAGCCGATGTGAGACCCAATGCAAATGGCCATCCCCGCCCGCGTCTGGGAGTTGTACCTTGGTCGTACCTGTCGGGGTAAGTTACACCGCCATTCTGGTCAACACCTCGTGTTGCCCCGGCCCGAGCTAATTTGGACGATCTGTAGGCAGGATGAGCGGATCGCAACGATGCGAATGAGGAGCGCGAACTCCGTAGCGGACCATCACGTCGGCGAGGGGGCGCGAGTGCGAGGCAAAGTATATGTACGAGGGTGCGACGATTATACTTGCAAGCTCGTCGGTGGCCCGGGCCCGTCTCATCCTTCTGCAGCCCCTTCCGGGAGAACTCGACTGGCGAGGTGCCTGTCAACCCCCCTGGCGGATGCTTTAGATGTCTTAGGTACTCGGTAACTCTGTATGTCTATATCTTGTCGGAGATACGACTACACGAGGCTGCTCAACCCGCTTCGTCAGGACCATGAACTTGCCGCGACCATTGGCACCCTTATTGCCTGGTAAAACCGAGATGTTATGTTGATTCCAACGAGGCTACTTATTGTATGGGGTTCACACGCACCTCGCATTTTGGACAACGCATGCAAATGATCATGGCCCGGGCATCTGCTGGATGGCCGTTCTTTGTGCATATGCATCTAAAGAACCAGAGGCTTCGCGAGGCAATGCTTGACATCGTGTTCGCCAGCCTGTGTACTGCATGTGCCGGTGGTTTACGTCTATTGATCCTAGTGGGTTCCATCGCCGCCGCAGCTGGCTTCTGCTCAACAAGGTTTGCACGTACCTGGCACGCACGCCGCATGCTAGACGTTGTGTTCAACGATATGCGGGGACCTAGGTCCCATGCATCTCATGACCTGTGCCCGAATATCATGATTATGGGCCCGGAGCCTTTCCACGTTATCGATAATTCATCTCCGAGTTCTCTGCTGGAATAATGTGGTTTGGAACCCATGCTTCTTGTCTACATACACCGCAATCTATATCATAGTGAGAGACTAGGACCTCTATACTTGTCGGCGACAATAAGGGAGAACCGACCGGACCTATGTCCGGCGTCCACACGGACAGATGCATTGAACTATAGTACACAGCCCTACGGTAATTTACAGCATCAAGAAGGTCGTAAGATGGAGTGAGAGGAGGCGAAGAGACCGTCAGAAGGAAAGGAAGGGAAAGGTTGCGCATATAGTGCATGTACAGGAAGGAAAGACCGCATGCGTGGTCCATGGCCATGGGCTATCGATCTGTTCACACTACCTACAGAAGACAGATGGTCCATCCGATGATGAAAACAGATGTGGATGTGGATGAAGATGAAGGTAAGAGATGGGAGATGATGACGATAACGAGTAAGTCCCAAGAAGAACCCCAAATGCGATACATATCAAGAGAAAACGTCAGAGCACTGCAGATGTTACGGAAGGTGAAACGTGGAGAGGGGAAGGAGGGCGAGAAGAGAAATATTGAAGCATGTTCGTCAAGCCACCCGGAACGAGATGTCAGATGATCATACGTCCATATGCATACTTGTCGTCCTCTTTTGAATCAGAATCGAGTTCGAGCTTGCGGGCGGCGCGATCGCTGGCGGCGAAACTGGCGGGTGCTGGACACGCATATCGCATCGCAACGCGAAACGTGTCGACCCCGAAGCCTTGCACAGGGGTGGAGGAAAACCTGGGATCCGGGGTCCATCGCTGCCGAGCCACGATGCTGCCTAGAGCCCCGCACATGCAGGGTGTGGGGCCGGGGAACTGACGTAGCAATGTTATACCTGGAAGCGGAGATGCATCGCGTCCTTGAGGGTCTGCCATCGTGACCGTTGCATCTTGTCGGACTCCGGGAAGACGAACTCCCACCTGTACCACACATAGAGGGTCGTGTCAGTTAACCGCTCGCGAAAAGAAAGAGGCCGCATGATGCGGCCAAGCCCCAAGCCGATAATGGCAATGAATATGTTTATGGAACCATCCTCGTGGCAGAAGGTCCCGATGAAGCCAGAGCGGAGCCATAAGCTCAGGAAGGCAACGAGACGCCGTCGCGAAGAGAAGGCGCGCCAAAATGTACAGAAGAGAGGAGAAGAAGACAAGGCGCGCGGCCGCGGGCAGCGGAACGGAAGACTGGGACTGAGGCTGAGACGGAGACTCACCGGATGACCAGGTCGCCCTTCCCGACGACCCTGCCGCCCTTGCGCACGGGCATCCCCGCTCCGAAAATCCGCGTCCCGTCCGCGGCCTCGACCAGCGTCCGTGGGATCGGCAACGTGTACTCCTCGCCGTCCAGCCCCATCACGTACACCTCGTCGTCCTCCCCCCGCTCGTGCTCGTGCCCGTGCCCGGTCCCGTGCCCCTGGTGTGGCCGCCATCGCCCGAAGCCGAACCTGTGACTGCCTGGCCCATCCCCAGCCCCCAGGAGACTGTCGTCATCGTCGGACGGGTCGGAGTCACATGACGGATACGGCCGCGAGTGCACGTCGACCCAGGGCACACGCACCGGCAGGACGAGGTGGTCGCCGTCGCGCGCAAAGCGGGCGTGCGGCGCCTCGGTCACGACGAACACGATGTCCTGGAACGAGCCGTCCGCGCGCTGGTTTCCCGCCTCTGGGACGCGCACGCGCGTGCCCGCGCGCCAGCCTGGGGCGACCTTCACGTCGATCTGGAGCGTCTGCGTCGTCTTGTGCGGGCGCGGGTTCGCGTCGCCGGAGGACTTGGCGGAGGCTGACGGCGACGGGCGGAGGGTGCGGGTGATGCGGTATCGCTGCGTTGACCCGAAGTAGAGGTCCTCGAGCGAGAGCGGGAGCGGGAAGATCCAGTCTTTGTCCTTGTCTTTTGCGGAGCTCGAGACGGGCTTGGCGGAGAGGATGGGCTTCAGCGGCGCTCCGAGGTCGATGAACTCGTAGTCGTCCTCTCCGAGCGCGGGCTTCTTTCCCTTTGCTCGGTGCGAGTGCCGGTGCTTGTGATCGTGAAGGGAGCTACGCGTGCGGGGTAGCATCATGTCAGTGGGGACTCGCGCAGTTAGGGGAGAGAGCAGGCACAGACCCTTCTTCCGAGGAATCGGAGTCGCTATCGTGCAGATGAGATGACTTGAAAGGTCGAGGCGATTTTGGCGCAGCAGAAGACGTGCGGGATGATTTAGTATGGGAACGCTCTGGTTTGGGAGTAGATTGTGACGAGTCGCGGTCACCAGACCTGCGCGATTTGGTGCTCGATCGTGCTTCGTGCTTTTGTGTATCCGTGTGTTTGTCGGCATGGTTATCAGAAGGTTTCGCATGGGGAGTCGATGTATGGGTCGGTTTCGCGGACGATGAACCGGATGAGCGAGTAGGGCGTGCTTCCGCAGCTTTCGTGGCATGCGTCTCCTTCGGCTTCGCGGGTGGGTTCTCCGCCTGCTTCGCGGAGGAGTCGGTTGTACAGGAGCTTCGCGAGGAGGACGCGGCGGACGACGAGCTAGACGATGATGACGCACTGGGCGTCGAGCTCGCCCAGAATGGCCGGCGACTGGATGCGCCGTCCTCTTCCTTGCGCGGCTTTCTGCGCTTGTTGCGCTTTTTACATTCTTCTACAAGAGCCTTGTAGGCGTCGTTGATCTAGGCGGACAACCTCGGCTTCGGATGGCGTTCCGCTGGCGAAAACGACGACAACGCACCTCAATGAACTTCTCCTTCACCTCCTCTGGATCGGCGTTACCACGATCCGGATGCCACTGGAGAGCCTGCGGAAGTTGTGAATCGCGAACAAACTTGCATAGAACCAACAACTTACGAGTTTCTTGTAGGCCACCCTGATGGCGTCCCCATTGAGATCCTCGGGCTTGAGACCTAGCGTCTCAAGGTGCTTGTTCACGTCCGTCGCAGGTGCGGGCATAGTGCAAGCAGAAGGGTATCGTACAGACAATGCGAGCGACAGTGGTGGTGGGAGGGAAAATGGGAGAGTAAATAGCGAGGAAAGTAGCGGACAGATTCGGCTAAGGAGAGGCCTCGATTCCCCTCGCTCGGTTATATGTCAATCGAGTAATGGAGCGCGTGTCGAAAGAATCCGGATCTCCTATTCCATACGGGAACAGTGAAGGTTACGAGTGGCAGCGCACAAAAGAAGGAATACGACCCTCGGCGGGATGCCTCGTGGATGACATGCATGATGAGAGACGCGCTAGAAACGGCGAGGACGCCGATCAAGACCACAGGAGAGTTCCACAAAGCGGTCTGTGCATGCACGTATAAAATCCAGTTATTCTCTTTCTGTGTTCCATAGGGTGCAGATGTGTTGTTTGGGTGAGGGGTTGTATCCGGATATCGGGAGAGGGTAGGCGAGCACCGTTAGAGGACCCTTAGTGACGTGCCGCCTGCTGGCGGGCACGCGTCGCGCCTAAGCGGTGCCGAACTGTGAAGAGGATGAGCATTGAGAATAAAGCCAACGCTTGAGGATTAAATCAGATATCACATATTTCGGATGGAACGGCATTTGTTGCAGCTCGTACACACTTTCGTGTGGGTGACCGCGACGGAATGCGCCCTGAAAGTCCATGGTCTGAGGTGTGCTTATCATCTGCAGATCACTATGCAAGCTGCGAGTTGCCCTTGATTGGAGATACCGAGCATGATACGACCATTACGCGGATGACTGGATCGAGGAGATGGACGGTGCGTCGAAGGTCTCTGGAGAGCGGGATTACCGTCGCTGGAAACAGCAGTTGGCGGCATCATCTGCTCGGCAGTTTCCGGCGCCGCTTATGGTATGAGTAGTCGCAGTGACAACCCTCCTCCCCTCCCAATCACCAGCTCGCACCCTTGTTGGCCTGCTTCGTTCACTGCCTTTGACTTCTTGCAATAATGATGGATAAACGGCCTTCTTTGCCTCCCCTATGTCCGCTGTTTGGCACGACAATACATCCCGCGCAACGCACGTAAAACGAGAGCTCAAGCCTGGAGGCCTTGCGGTGATCTATTACATACTTCGCGCAGGACACTCGGTACGTCCGACACAAACCATCTCCACTTTTCTCAGGTCCATGTGAGGCCCAGCTCTACCGTTGTAGGCGGCCATGGACACACGGAGAACATGACGAGAGGAAGAACTCAACGGAAGTAGCATATCGTCCCCAAACGCGACTTTCCGGAGGACCGTGTTGCCTTGTCCCACTCTGGCTCCACGCACGCTCTAGCTCTCCTTTCCCTGCTTCGGAGGGCTGTGGGGGTCGGAAGGGTCCATAATGGGAGAGAGCTTCACCGAGCCCTCTGACTGCTGTAATGCAGTCAACCGCCAGCATAAGGTGCGTCTTTTCGCTTGAAGTGTGATTGTTATGCTATTTTGCTAAGGATTGTGTACAGTTGTTGTATGCCGCGCTCGGCATCATATGGTATCGTCCTCTTCCACCCACGTCGGTCAGCACTAATTCCTATCCGTTCAACGTTTTCTGTTGAGGTTCCGACTAGTTCCCGGCCATTTTTGCAGAGCTTCAGGTGGACTAGATCTCTTGCCCCAAGCCCGCTTTCAAGTCCGCCCCGATCTTGTTTTCCGACTCACATGCCTAAGCGGTTGGGCTCCTGCCTGCCAGCAATTACTGCTACCGCCCTGTATCTCGCGCGGTCTCCTCCCGTCTTCCAAGCCCTTTCCTCGAGTCTTCGACAATCGATCGTTGTACCCCGGCGCATTTCATCGACAGAGATCTCACACTAACGGCGTGCCTCCAAACACGGTCCCCTTAGTCCACGACCTGTCCAAGGGGTTGCCAACGGGTCTCCGTTGGTTGTCCGTGCCCTTGCTCCTATCGTCCCTCACAGGCCCCGATCGAGAAGGCCCTCGGATATGGTATGGCCCCGTTCAATGGTTGCCCCGGCCTGATAGCGTGTGGTGAGTTTCGCAATCGAACCCATTGAACCTTTCCTTCACACCGCCCCTTACCACTATGCTCATAATCATGTCTTCCCTCATCCATACCTGTAACATGCAACTTCCTATAATGCACACACGTACGGTGTTCTGATGCACCACATTGTCAATGACTACCTTGGACCTCAAGCTCCGTCAACCGCGTCAACACGCTTTGCCCACTGGCAGTGCCCAGGATCAAATGTGTTTCTACGAGTCATCCGGGACGAGCTCAGAACAAGCAGGGTTCATCAACGACTTGACGTGTGCTGGAATTGCTAATCGTTTGTGCCAACTGACTGTTACTGGTGGCTGCACTGCGTTGTCGCTGAGCCTATTACAGGGAGTACCGCGTCCCCGTGCTGAACCATCTCTTAGATCTTTTGTGTAATCAGTCGCTGGTCAATATCCCATGCGGTTTGCCCCCGGGGTTATCTTCGACGCAGACAAACTAACCACATACCAGATCGAGATCCACAAATCACACTAGCTCTGCCCAAAGAAGCCTCACACAACGATCGACGCCGGAACCCATCCGCCCTAGCCCTAATGAAACGTGCATGCTAGCGTGTAAGCTCTTCTCGCAGCTAACTGTTGCCTTTCTGACAGGCGAAGCATACAGAAAGTCGCGCGAGCGCAGCCTAGCATGCTCCCACAGATATTCCCAGCGGACACATGACTCTCGCAATGGAGCTTCTGCGGTCGGATGTGGACCGGGTGCTACGCTCGCGTTTCAGACGTCGTCACGTCCACGATCGAAGGAAATCGACCAGGCTCGCCATCTCGACAAGCAGCATTCCCGATCGCTGAGTCGCCCAGAAACACACCTGGTCGTCCATGTCGGGTGATACGGTCCCGGCGATTC